>JAWNZC010000126.1:430000-432500 GCA_035771165.1 Paragorgia papillata
TGATATTCGTGCATATTAGATTAGGCAATGGTGTATATTTAATAGTACCCAATATCTCACGTTGAATTTATAATTAAGAAATGTGGTTATAGACGGTCCTTTGTTTGTGCCGTTTATTATCTGATTTCTTAATTATAAATTCAGTTAGCGCGACCTTTACCGGGTTTCAAAACTCGTACACATGACCAAATATTTTTCTTTGATTGGCTAATTAGCTCATGAATTATTAACGAGCTTGAGAAGAAATAATAATAATGATAAAATCTTATATTCAAACACGGTGGTATTTAAGGTTACGTTACACCATAGAAATTTTAAAATACAAAAAAAATTTTTTTTTGCGTAATTAGCTGCCTTAAGCCAAATGCTGAAAGGTTTAGAAAAGTTTATTTCGTTTAAAGCAAAATTCATTAAGATATTTAGCGATGAAAATTGCAAGCAGCTCTGTTTTCCCGCGAAATTTAAATGTTCCAAGGCTTGTTTCTTCAGCTTTAAATTTCAGCTAAATTGCCGTATTCAAAGATTTTTGTTGACCACGGGTTTTGGCCGATTGTTTTCAAATTTTCACACTGTATCGGAGACAATAAGAGCTTCAAAAGTGTGTGCGGTAGCTATACGATTTCTTTTTTCATTTCTGAGTAATCGACTACGATTCATGGTATGCACGCAACTTAACTGAGGTTGCAAAAGAATGCCTTATATCTCAAAAATAACAAAAAAAAACCATAGCTACCGCACACACTTTTGTAGAACAGCTAGTTGAGTTTCAATTAAAACTATTTTTACATGATTTGATTGAAACTGTAGTTCAACAAAAGTCGCGGCGCAAAGCGAATGCGTTTTCAGAATTTTGTCAAAACAAAACAAAACAAAACAAGTTTAAATACTTTTCAAAATTGTAAATCAACTGTCCAATTCTACAATCATTTTGCTATAAACTGTAAAAATTTGAATTTGATTGCTTTTAAACTCAACGCGCAGTTGCATTTTTCGCAAAGCACTACTCCAAGGTGTTACGTAACCTTAAAGCACAAGTGCTCATTGGAAAGAGTTGACGAAAGAGTTGGAAACGCCAATTTTTATAATTTCTAAAGCCCTTTGAGAGTTTATCTTGAACTGAATTTTTCATTGCAAGCACCTTAAACGTTACCCTGCGAGTCAGAGGCCCTTTCCGACTTACGCAGGCTTCGGGGGGAAAGTGGGCTCTGCCAACAAACTCGATCTTCGCCCTAAGTTTGGGGCGAGTCAGTCAGGTTTTGAACTGGTCAAACAAGTTCTAGTTTATGAGCACGCGCAAGTAGAGTCTGGGCCCAAAATAGGATCTTGGCAACCGCTCACGCATGCTCAAAAAGAAATATCGAGTTTGTTGGCAGAGCCCACTTTCCCCCGAAGCTTGCGTAGGTCGGAAAGGGGCTTTGACTTACTTAAACGTTTACACTTACGGATAACGCATGTCGTGAGCCATTTTTGGGGTCTATTAACACATCAATTTTAAAGAAAAGATCCAAGTTCAAACGTCGTGTTGCTTGAACCACTGCATCAAAAATGTCGTATTTCGTACTATCCCATTGCTTGGACGTAATGTTACTTCCTCCTATGTCTTTCATCAATTTCTGAAATGGACCAATTCCAATTCCGTCCAATTTGTTTACATCCATACACGTGTCGTACATGTGGAAAACTTTGCCAACTGGCTTGTTCTAATAACGAACAAACATATCAAAGATATCGCAAAGAATTTTAATACAATCATAAACTAATTACGTATGGTTTTTTACTTCGCATTTTTTTATTCAACCATCTGAAAACATGCTCTTTGGATATCAAGACTGTTTATTCATTAAGTGATATTGGGCATTTCACTCGATTACATAGCATGTTCTAAGGATTTTGGGTGAAGGAAAATTCGAGTGTAGAATATATACATTTTAAGACCAAACCGGGATCAGTTGCGTAAAATGCAACTACACAGGCCTTCTGGCACGAATTGAACACACGACCATGCGATTCTAGTGCAATGCTCTGACCACTGAGCCACGGAGGGCGTTGCCGAGAGCTTGATCGCGAGTTCTGTATATATAATAAGGTGGTAATGCCAGGAGAGAATTGGGTATATTATAAGTTTGTTATATATTGGGTATATTATATGTTTATTCATTTATGTATTGAAATATACGAAATGAAATGGGGATATTTTGATAGAGCATAATGTACGCATTCAAATGATATATAGACTACTTTCATATTGGCGACAAATTTGAATGTCCTTCTGTGTGCATCTCAATCTCGTTCCCAGAGCCCACGTTCCCCACCCGGGAAACGAGAGACTCTGGGATAATCCGTTTCAAATCGTTACGTTATTGGCTGAATATTGAGCATGAGTTGGTCTGAAGTGACCGGAAGTAGAATTAATAAAACCAAAATAACAAAGATGTCGGACGACAAGACTCCAGTGAAGACGTTGCCGCGATCGATATCTTCGCCGTATGTGTGTAGATGC
>JAWNZC010000126.1:1035000-1255000 GCA_035771165.1 Paragorgia papillata
TATGTCTGATTGTTCACCTACCTGCGTTGGGAATTTATTTGTTAAGGTGACAACATGCATACGCACTTACCTTGAATTCTCCAACAATTTGTCTATCAGTGTCAGTTCTTGATCTGTTCTTGCCTCGTCTTATTGTGAATGTTTGAAGGAAATCTTCAAATTTCTCAAACTCGTCGCAGTTTTCGAGCTCATGGGGATAAATCTTCAACAAGAGAATTTGACAAAGTTTTCTCAGTTCAGCTTACTCTACAGCCTGTCGTTGTTTATACTCTGTAAAAACTCTAAGCTCTAGACGAGAAAACCGTATTAGCCTTCCGAATGCCAGTCAGATGCTCTAACGACAAATGCTAAAACAACCTTCCTAATTCCGCGACTAACTAAAATAATTTGAATTCCAAATTAAAGTGCCAATGCAGCGAAATTTCACCCCAGTTTTTTATGATTGCATTTGAAAGAACACTTAAAATGACAACGTAACATCTTTCGTACAATTTCATTTCCTTGCTTCATTCTTGAGATATTCAGGTTTGTTTGATATGCAAATGTCATGCTTATGACATCACACTGCATAATGACTTTTTGAAATAGCATCAATTTTAGAATAGTCCAAATATTTTACTTAAGTAAATTTCTTAGTATTTTCAAGTAAAGTAATTTACCTTAATTTTGTCATAACCTTTCTCCAAGTAGTTTCCAGACTTCGCTAAGTCTCCGGTAGAGGCGTAGTACTTCGACCACCAGTCCAAGTCGTCTTCAAAATCGTTTTTCTGAAAATGCAATAGAAAATTATAGGAAAACGTCCCAAATTTATTCAATTTCAGCATGCCGAAAATCTTCACAATAATCACATTGTACCTTGCGTTTCTTTTCCTCCTTAATTGTAATAACATGAGAACCTTGTTTCAATGGGAGCTCAGATTCTTAAAAAAGAAACATAAATAAGACTCACGTCTCGGGGTTTTCAAATCAGATATTAGAGAGCTTAAGCAACAGACGTTTTACAGCCACGGATGGCGTTGTAATTCAATAGCATTTTTCATTCAAAACAATGATAATGAGCAATTTAAAATTCCAAGAGCAAAGTGAACGCCGTCGTCGTTCTACACAAGACGTCATTGAGAGCATTTTCACGTTCTTGAGACGACGGGAACTTCTAGAACGTTGAGGCCTGTCATCGTTGTTTTACTACAATGAGACATACTTTTAAAGTAGACTGAAACTTGTATTTTAAGGGGGATAATTTCATTTACATTACAATATAAAATAAAGGAATAAAGATGAATTTAAGCTTATAAGCTAACAGTTTAGATATGTGATTATTCATAGCCTTTATTTTGGGTAAAAAAAGTCTTTTCAAAGAATACGCGGTTCAGTAGTTCTGTATTGTATTCCTGTTCTTCCGGTCACCGTCCGTGTCTCAAAAACGCCTAATATGCTTAAGCTCTACTTCTTCTCTACTACTGAATCTCCTTAATAATTCATGAGCTAATTAGCCAATCAGAGAAAAATATTTGGTCATGTGTAGGAGTTTTGAAACCCGGTAAAGGTCGCGCTAACTGAATTCATAATTCAGAAATCAGATAATAAACGGTGGCACAAACAAAAGACCGTTTATTACCACATTTCTTAATTATAAATTCAACATGAGACCATTGGGTACTAATATGCACCATTGTCTAATCTATTATGCGCAAATACCACCAAGTCCTCTCGCAAATTCTACTTTAATAGACAACAAAAATCACTCGGCCTATTACCTCGAAATTTTTAATGTTCTCTCATGTTTGTGAAAACATTTGAAAACAATTAAAATCACTCGGCTTGCAGTCTCGTGATTTTCATTATTCTCTCATGTTTTATACAAACACTCGAGAACAATGAAAATTACTCGGTTAACGGCCTCGTGATTTTCATTGTCCTCCGGTGTTTGTAACTCCTGGTAAAACACTCCCACTCGTTTACGAAATATTACTTTCCAGTATAGACCACTTTCATAATGAAACTAATTTTAATATTCTTTTATGTGCATCTTAATAAGCCTTTCTAGCCTCGTTTGTGTGTCTGCAATTCAAAAGAATCTTTGCTTCAGAACGAGGCCAGAAAGGCTTATTAAGACCCGTTTACACGATGCCGGTACAATTTGAAAACGGAACAAAATCATGCCGGTGTGTAAATACAGGCCATACCGTTTACACGCGGTGCCGGTATAATATAATGATGGATTAGCATGTGACTATTCTCTTCCAATGAGAATTGAGAAGACTTTGTGAATACTGCTGACCCGAATACTGTGGTCGTATATATCGTGATTACCGTCATCAAACTGTTACAGCACGGGCGTTTACACGATACCGTTAGTGTTCCGTTTTCATTTCATGCCGTCAAGGAACCTGTCTTCATTTTGTGCCGTTTTCATGTCATTTCTGTGCCGGTATCGTGTAAACGCAAGGCCTAAACGGCATGATTTTGTTCCGTTTTCAAATTGTACCGGCATCGTGTAAACGGGCTCTAAGATGCACATAAAAGAATAATTAAAGAGATGACCATCATGAAAGTGGTCTATTGCGTATAGTTCCCATTTTTCCCCATGCACGTTTTCAACAATTCTCGTGATGCAATTGTGAATTTAACTCTGTTTTCGTTTTTTTATATCTTTATGTTGCATAGATTCCTTTAAGATTAAAAAAGATTTTGTCATATAAGCACTTTAAGTTATAAGTAGTTTACAGTTCAAACCTTGTAAATCTGGACCATCGACCTGGCTACGTGGCTCTCTTCTGTAGCAGTGTAAGGATTTCATGCTGCATAGACCAACGACAGGCTTCCTCCCAAATGAACGATTATCTCGCACTTTTATATTCATCGGAGGCATGTACAATTCCTCTCTCGGAAGATACTAAGATAAGAAAGTAGCAACTATAATTAAGTTTGTTTTACTTGAAAAAACACTTTAAATGCCAAAGTAATATCTTTTGCAGTTTTCTGTTTCCTTGCTTCGTTCTTGAGATATTTCAGGTTGTTTGATATGTAAATGTCACACGTTATGACGTACCGTACACATTGACTTATCAGAGAAGGTTATATCTTGCCATACACCACTTTCATAACAGCGATTAATTTGAACATTCTTTTACGCAGACCTGGAAATTGTCGTGGATCCTGGGATCACGAGTGCCAACGAACTTGGCCCAAGTTGTTTGTAAGGGCCTGTTTACACTGCACTTTGTAGTCGAGGAGGAGAACTGAGAAGCGAGAAAACGTCGACCACGTAGCACCCACACTACACAATAGTTTTGACTCCAGATTATAATAGGCTGATACCCATAGAACATTGCTAGGTCAGTCGTACTCACAAATTGTGGGGTCAGTTGCCTGCTACATAGAGGGGGTGGGTGGTCCTTTAGTTAGACTTAAAGTGCACATGAAACGAAAATTAAGTTTGTCTTATTTGAAAGAACACTTAAAATGATAGAGTAACATCTTTTGCAGTTTTTCGTTTCCTTGCTTCGTTGTTGAGATATTTCAGTTTGTTTGAAATGTAAATTAAACAACTTGACGTTACATGTGCATAATGAGTTATCATATATTTTTGCTATTATCAAACATAATCACTTGAAAATTCTACACGTTTGGCGTTGTGAGAGAAACACACGCACATACTTCCTTCGAATTAAGTTTGGTTTGATAATAGCAAAGATATATAACCTTCTCTGATAACTCATTATGCACATGTGACGTCAAGTTGTTTAATTTAACATTTCAAAGAAACTGAAATATCTCAACAACGAAGCAAGGAAACGAAAAACTGCAAAAGATGTTACTCTATCATTTTATTAAGTGTTCTTTCAAATAATAAAAACTTAATCTTCGTTTCATGTGCACTTTAAGTCTGTCAATGTAAGGACCACCTAGTCCCTCTATGTAGCCACTGACCCCACAATTTGCGAGTACGACTGACCTAGCAATGTTCTATGGGTATCAGCCTATTATAATCAGGAGTCAAAACTATTGGGTAGTGGGGGTGCTACGTGGTCGACGTTTTCTCGCTTCTTCTCCTCGACTATTGAGATTGATCCAAGAACGATTTGAGGCAAAGTAAGCCCAGTGTGAACAGTCGAATAAAACAATCTCGGATCGATCTCAGTATAAACATGCCCTTAGTCAATCTATCAGCTCGCTTGCGAACCCACAGTAATTTGGCCTGCAGTATATATCGCTTTTGCTTGAATTGCACGAAATACGGAAGCATATCAAACAAATTTAAATATTTCAACAACGAAGCAACAAAACGAAAAATTGCAAAATATGTTACTTTGTCATTTTAAGTGTTCTTTCAAATAAGACATATGTAAAAAGTTCCTAAGCAAAAATGTTACCCCAAAACTTACGACATCAAAGAAGAAAAGAGGATCGTCAAAATTTGGATTTTTGGAAGTGTTTAGAATAATTGTCGATTCTACAACGTGTCCTCCAACTTCGAACTCAATGCTTGGAGATGAAACAGTGGCTAGTTGGTATTTCTTCATATTACGTACACCCCAACATAATACCTTAAGATGAGAAAGACAAAATATTAAGCTTGTCAAAGCAAAATGGTCTTAACTGTGAGTACATCATTTCTAAGAGAGAAAAATGCTTGTGTAATAAAAGATGTATAAAAACTTTTTTATGTGGCTAAATGTAATTTAGGCAAGGTAAATAAGGAGACAATGCTAATCAGCGGTCACTCATGATAATATGTGGGGATTATCTCAGCGCTCATCAAAGTCTTGTCAACGTGGTCTGAGCTTGACTTGCGCGCGCCAAAGTCTTGTCAGCGTGGTCTGAGCTTGACCAGCGCGCGCCAAAGTCTTGTCAGCGTGGTCTGAGCTTGACTTGCGCGCGCCAAAGTCTTGTCAGCGTGGTCTGAGCTTGACTAGTTTTGCGCGCGCTATCTATTTATTAGATATTTGGTCAGTGGTCACTCATGATAATATGTGGGGATTATCTCAGCGCTCATCAAAGTCTTGTCAGCGTGATCTGAGCTTGACTGGTTCGGCGCGCGCTATCTATTATTTAATTTCCAGGATGGAGCATTCGACGAGAGTCTTGCCGCCAGCGTGGTCTGAGCTACAGTATTGCTGGGTTGCACGTTACGTCATGGCGGCTATGTTGGTTGATAGGATCTACCAACCAACATGGGCGGTGTGTCTTTGTCCTCCAAATCTCAGGGGATTGATTGCAACCCACCAATACTGATCGTCAAGAGTTTAAAGCGTCTAGGAAGCGAGAAACTCGTTAGCATTTTTTCGCTTCAGTGAACAGAGGAGAATTTCAGGGGACCAAAAATTTCAATTTGCCATTTTCAAATTAGACAAACTTAATTTTTAATGCCAATCCCTTTCAAAACAAAAAAAGTGCCAACAAAGTTTTTCACTTTATAGACAAAAGACTTGTGTGTTTTGATGCTTTTTTCAAAAGCATAACATGTTTTCCTGATACGCAAAAGTGAACTATCTCTAGTGATCTAGATACTTTTTACCTCAATAGCCGTCCTTTGCATTACAGGTCGGACTCCACTTGGAACTAAATAAAGTTCATTCCGTAATGGAGGAGCGAAAGGAAGATCAGCGCCTTCGTCCTTTAAAAAGAGAACGCCACAATCGGTTACTTATTCGAAATTTCAGAACATACGGCCTGGAGTCTCAATCTTTTTACCAGTTAAACCACTTCTGCTTGATTCAACAGAAAACGCCCCTTTTTAGTTTGTCTAACGTCAAACGATTTTACTCGTCGAAAGGAGAACCTTCGGACATTCCATAGGCAGTAATTAGCCATTTCCCAAAAGAGCAGAGTACTGGGTTCGAGTTGAGACCGCAAAGCATGTTGGAGTCGTTTGGAAGGACCAACAATGGCCGGAACGCAACAATTATAATGATGAGGCATCTTTTATATTTTATGCTCGCTCTTCAATCTCTGCCAGTATCTTGTCCTTCCAAACGACCCCAACATGCTTTGCGGTCTCAACTCGAACCCTCGAAGAACAGGAGAGACCAACTAAACTCTACTCGCATGAAATTTAAGTTCGAGAACGGGGTTATTCCCAGACGGTCACCCATCCAAGTACTAACCCCGTTCAACTGGGCTTAACTACAGCGGTGAGAGGCAGCGCCCTAACAGCACACGCCACCCGTGCATGCTTCCCTTGCAAAGGAATTGGCGGGCTCTTGGCGGGCTCCCCACAAAGTAAGCAATGGCAAACCAGTGAACTCGATGACGATGTAAGTTAAAATGTGATACCTGGAACGCTAACGTCCAGTCATTCGGGGGGCAAAAAGTGAGGCAAAAAGTTCCAGGCCCCTGCGCGGTTTGCAGGTACGATTCAGTCTCCCACAGAAATATTTTTTTTACACGGTCACCGGTCTTGAGCGAAGACTCGAAATTAAGGTTTGAAAAATTGTTTATTGAATCATTTTATCACGCTTTGCTAAGTGCATTTTAAATTTTAATTGGTTGTGCTATGCTGCCGAACTAATTATGCAGTGATTGTCTATTTGTTGCTATAGTAATAAAAGTCATTGTCTTTACAAAACGTGCACGAAGTTTGTCAGTGAAGAAATTAAATCAAATTTTCGTTATATTATAAACCATATATATTAGAGTTTCGTCACTCCGAAGAGGATACAAAAAATCAACACAAACTTAGTATAGAATATGCCGTTTAGGTTAGTACCAGTTTCATCAGTTCGTTTTAAAAAGCATTCCGCATTCGTACCGAAAACAACAACTAGCCATGAGTAAACGTGAAAAATAAACAATCTAGTTCATGTCAGTTATTTCTTGAATATCATAATGCCGTTTAACACATTCGAACAAAGAATAAAGGAGCAGAAATAAGAAAATGACATTGGATATCAAGTATCAATACGTCTTCAAACTTACTCGTACAACAATAGCTTTCTCACTCTTGTTCTCACCTTTTCAGCTGGCTGTTTTCATATCATAGCCAGCAAAAGGCGTCTGTTTTCTCAGCCTATTTTCATCCCGAGACCCGAGCTTAATTTACTGTATAATTTCGGACTGCTATACAGTAAATAAAACAACAACAGCGCTGCACAACAATGGGAAACCATTAAATGCACGTTTAGTCTGATAAATAATTTTTTCAAACCTTTTTTCGAGCCTTCGCAGTTCGCTCAAGACGGGCGGCCGTGTAAAAAACAATTTGTGGGAGACTGAATCGTACCTGCAAACCGCGCTGGGGCCTGGAACTTTTTGCCTCACTTTTTGGTCCTTCGTTAGCGTTCCAGGTAATCACATTTTAACTTACATCGTCATCGAGTTCACTGTGGCAAACAGACTTGCTAGCGAGCCAACAACAGCAGAATAACAGTGTTAAACATCCAGAAACTGTATCTATACTTTGTTGATTTTAAACAGTATGTTTACTTTGAGTGGAGCTGCCAGTTTTTTTTGAAAAGTGATGCGCGCGCAACACCCTGAAACTTGCCTATAGATTTTTTAGCGTATAAACTGACCAATAAACCCATTGCTTCCTAGGATGTTCGAGGGTTCTCTCCTTGACGAGTGAAATCGTCTGGCATTAGACAGAGTAAAAAAATAAAGGGGTGTGCTTGACCAGTTCAGGCAGGAATGGGTTAATCACTTGTTAACCTATTAGCCATTTCCCAAAAGAGCAGAGTACTAGGGTTTTTCGCAGGGTTCTGCGGTTTTCCTCCCTCCGTAAAATCAACACTTAGGTCTTAGCTTATGTCGTGCACTTTTAACATGAGCCTCTGGCTCGGATGATTGGGCGACCACATCCTGTGCTTACGACGTTAAATAAATCATTACTCATTACTCAAAACGCGCGCAATACCCTGAAATTCGCCTATTGCTAAAATTTCATACAGTTTACATGTCCCCCCACCACATAAGACTAATCTATAGATAAAGAAAAACATACCAGGAATAATTCAAAAGCCGCCAACATCTCTCCGGCTGGTTCATCACCTTTTTCGATATCGCACCAAAGAAGCTGAGGAGGTGGGGGCTGGGAACCATTCAGTTTTACTTTTGGTTTGACAATGCAACGACCAATAAATTCATCTTTGCCCTAAAAGTCAAAACAATGTGATATCACAATGATGTCTTGGTGCATTACTGTATGGACCATTACTCATTTACTCAAGCTCCATCTCCCTGCAGATCTGAATTCAGAATCTGAATTTCAGAAGTGCAAGTTTATTTAAATCAGGTTTAAATAAAAATTTGTTATACTGAAAGAATTTATTTAGATTTCTTATCGCTAACTGTTGTCGCAAAGTGTCGCTAGCTGTCGTAAAATGTTGCAAGCATTAATTTTGTAAGCATTAATTTTGTAAAATATATATCCTAACGTGTCGTTAGCTCTCGTAAAGTGTCGCTAGCTGTCGTAAAATGTTGCAAGCATTCGTAAAATGTTGTAAGCTATCGCAACATGTCGCTAACTGTCGTAAAGTGTCCCTAACTGTTGTAAAGTGTTGCAAACATTCATAAAATGTCGTAAGCTATTAAACATGTCGCAAAGTGTCGCTAGCTGTCGTAAAGTGCCGTAAAGTGTCGTTGGCTCACTAAAACTCGACGACAAATTTGGAAAGAACAAATATGACGACATATTTTGGAAAAGCCGCGAAAGCACTGGACGGGTCCTTTTGAGTCATCCCTTTTAGGCGAAACCCTAGAATACTGGCAAAGCATTCTGGTAGTTGTAGTCACCTAACGCCATCTCACGTCATCGTGCAAATGGTATATTCGCGAAAGCTAGCAGTTAAACGAAACCAGGCGTCTTACCACTGAACGTTATCTGGCGTTACCTTGAGCTCTAGTAATGCAAGGACACCGTTGTGAGCCTAGTAGTCCTTTAGAAACATCATTGTTTATATATAAACGCAACACTCACCACGGCGTCTTTGTCAAACAATTCGAGAACTATATGCGGAGGATTATCTTTGACTTCTTCAACATTGCCATAGATTGGAACATTTTCAAAAATCAAAGTTTGATCCCACGTTGGACACAATGTCTGGACGAGCATTTCAGTGGCTTGACTCGAGTTCCCAAAAGCCACACGAACATAAGGATCTGAAAAGAGTGGTAAAACCATGCCAATTAACCAATTATCAGTAATATTGGGCATTTCACTCGATTACATAGCATGTTCTCAGGATTTTGGGTGAAGCAAAATTCGAGTGTAGAATATATACATTTTAAGACCAAACCGGGACCAGTTGCGAAAAATGCAACTACACAGGCCTTCCGGTAGGAATTGAACCCACGACCTTGCGATTCTAGTGCAATGCTCTGACCACTGAGCCACGGAGGGGGAAACTCCAGGCATCAAACTATTTATGCCCAAGAGTGGGTCATTTGTACACCCCATATGATGCTTGATTTAGGGGGATTTTTAAGGTGGCCAAAATTAATGGTGGCCATTTCTCAGCTATCGCCTCGACCAACTCTTACGCTTTTTTCGTGCTCTCCCAACTTCCCGCGTGCATCTGTAACTCGATGGAGCACACCAAACTATGAACCATTTCTTTTATAAGAGAGAATCAGGAACAAAACAACGAAAAACATTATTTATTTCGCTGATTAAAAAGGAGTTTTTCATTACGTTTGAAATTGCCGGGCTCCATCGAGTTATGGAGCACGTACGGTAGCCAATCAGAAACGCCGTTGTATTACATCTGTTATAATACAATATTTCTTAATTCTCATTTTTCAAGTACTTGAGTTCTTTAGAATTTACTCCTTTATCTGCCCAACTCCAGGGAACTTGCTGAGAAGACTTAAAAATGCTTGGATGTTGGCATTGCACGATTTGACCGTACCGAAAAAGATGGCGACTTGTACATTTAACCATAATCCTTTGCATACAGTAAATATTCTTTCTTGTAGAATTATTGGAAGATATGGTTTTAAAACGATCAACTTTGGTAGGAATGAAGTTCTTGCTTACTTAATCCATCTTAGCATGATAAACAATGTTTAGTTGTTATTTGAGCTGATTTGAGGTCGCAAAGCATTGTGGTTAAACGTACCGCCGCCATCTTTTTCGGAATCGTCAATTGATCATGACTGATGCAAAAGTCAATTTACTTTTAGTTTAGTCAATCACTTAGTCGGACCAAAAAGTATATCTTTTCATGTCTGCATGGACCGTTTATAACTATATATCATGCACTAGGATATCTGGGGTTTTGATCAAGCACTCGCTAATATAAAGTACCGAATCGTTAAGGCTATATTATTCTTTAAATACAGCAACTCATTTTGTAAAGACTTTACACCAACCTGATAATCCTGAAGCATCCGAAGGAAGAAGGTCTCGAGCTTGATAAACGTAACCTCGTAATTGATACTTGTGCGCTTCTAAAAGTATAAAGGGATTCATGACATTAAACATTACCAACTAAGAAACAATTATTCGCATCTTATTTAATCTCCTCCAAAGATTAACAATAATTAACAATTATTGAACGAGGTTGAGCATGACATCAAGAATTATAAAAACCACGGTTTTTGTTAACATACCAAAGCCGAATGGCTAAGGCGTATAACACAAATTAAGACCAGCTTTAGTAATTCGTATTAGATATGTACCAAAGTAGCAAAAGAGAGAAAAAGTGGGGGGAGGGGGAGTGTGTTTAATTTGTGCTTTGTGGTTCTGTGTATTATATTATCTGTATATATGATGTCAATATCTGTATCTGTAGGTGTGACAAATGAATTGAGTGCTATCAGGTACAGTTCTAAAAGGCGGTGCCGCCGTTTGGCGTAAAAAATGTCGCACGAACTAACAAACCCACAAGCAGAATATATAGCTGAGAACTAATCGACGGGTCACGAATTTTTTGACGCGACATTTTTGACGTCCAACAAGGCACCTCTCTTTAGCACTGTGGTGCATAGTTAATAGAAAATAGACATGGTTTGGAAACTCAACAAAAGTCCTCGTTTTATGTTTTTGTTCAGGTTTATGGAAATTTTTGCACTTTCACGGTTACTGAACATATTCTGTTTTCTGTATAATGAAGCAATCATCCAATAGCAACGTTTGGCTTCAATCACTCAACCGTACGATCTAAATATTAATAAACCTAAAACAAAGGATTTGGCACCTTCATGTACCTTTCAACATGAATTGTTAACCGCTTTGAAGTTTGCCGGGTTTCCAAACCATGTTTATTTTCTATTAACTATGTGTGGTGTAATCGGTCTTACTGTCAAAAGTAATGAACATTCTTGGAGCATTCAACATGGGTGATTTATCTTTGCCCTAAATAAACATATGCGTAAATTATAATATACGATATTATAATATCAAATTCATATAAAATATGATATATCGAGATATGCATCTCTACAGACTGCACTTTACTGACGCACCTCGACGCTGATATGAAATACAGCAGGCGCACTTGGATCTTCCTGCACCATCTTGCGATGCCAACGACGCCGCCGGACGAGATCCATTTTGCGATTGGTGGTATGGAAACGAGTTGTAAATACAGTGGAATACTCCCAGCCTTCCTTTTGAAGTTCTTTAGACTTTGACTGAAACAAAAACGAAATAAATTTATAATGCAATTACAACATAAAAATACTTAATTTCATTTCAACTAAACAAGAATGACTATATAATCTAACTACGGGCATTGGATTTTCTGGTGAAGCTTATGGCCGTTAAAGTGTATATGAAATGAAAATTAAGTTTGTTTAATTTGGAAGAACTCTTGAAATGGTAAAGGAATATCTTCTACAGTTTTTCTATATCTTAATTCGTTCTTGACATATTACTATTTGTTTGATGTGTAAATGATCACACTGCATACGTCACATTGTATAATGAGTTACTGAGAAATTGTGCATATCATTGATATTAATCTGTTAAATCGCTTGAACCTGTGTTTCTTTAAAGTCATGAGACAGATACACCTACATGCCCAGTTTCGTGTGACTTTGTTCGATAACTTCAACGATATTCCTAATTTTTCAACAACTCATTATACAATGTGACGTATGCAGTGTGATCATTTACATATCAAACAAATAGTAATATCTCAAGAACGAATTAAGATATGGAAAAACAGTAGAAGATGTTACTTTACAATATCACGAATTAGATTAAGTATAGGTAAAGTCTGGATCACTAAGCTTAAGTATAGTAGCCTTTAGTAGCTTTAAGTAGTAAGGTTTAGTAAACATAAGTAGGCTTAAGTGAACATAATACAAGTAGGTCTGAGTAAGTCTAGATGGGTCTAGGTAGGGTTTAAGTAGGACCAAGTAGGACCAAGTAGGACCAAGTAGGACCAAGTAGGTCCAAGTAGGTCCAAGTAGGACCAAGTACGTCCTAAGTACGCCCTAGTCAGGGGCGCAACTAGGGGGGGGGTGGTTTGGGGGGTTGCAACCCTTGCCCTTTTTAACCCCTGCCCTTTTTGTGAGACCTCTAATACTAGGTTAGACATTAGATAAACAGATAATTAATCGTCTGTTGTAGTACGCAATACAATAGTGGTTGTGGAGTGTTCTTGAAGAAGCATAACGAGGATATCTAGTATCCCAAAATGAAATTGTTTAGAATACTGAACGACTACTTTGCCCTTTTTTTGCGTTCAACCCCTGCCCTCGAAATTTTCTAGTTGCGCCCCTAGTAGTACGTCCTAGTACGCTCTAGCACGTCCTAGTGCGTCTTGGTACATCTAAGTACGTCTACGTACGGCTGAGTAGGACTGAGTAAGTCTAAGGGGCATTTTACATGGACAAACGTAGTCGCTGGTAGAAGGGTCACCCTGCCCCCCGAGCTACCCTGGGGGAGCCAACTTTGTGTTCATTTTACTTAGTCTCGACAGCGAGCGTTTACATGGGGAATTTCATTCTTGTCTTGGGTAGTAGGGTCACCCTGGGGTAGGGTCACCCTCTTTGCGAGGTAGGGTTACCCTAGGGGGCGAGATAAAGTTGACTCGCCTACTCGAGGCAAAACTGCGCAACAAAATGGCGGCAGAAAGTGAAACAATTGATAGAGCAGCAAATACGAAGCGAAAAAAATGGTCTTGGTCTCCAACAATGGTTGAAAACCTGATAATTGGCCTGAAGAAATATAAAAGCTTCTAGCTGCGAGTTTAATTCTATCGTTTAATTCTAACAGTACAGTTACAGTTTCTTCCCGACGATCGGCTATCTTAAATTAGATGCAATAAACTATACCCAGTCCTCCAGGCTTAAACGGATTCAGAAGTCATAATCTAATTCCTCATGTAAACACACGACAAAGTTGTCTCGGGGGGTAGGGTGTCCCTCTTACCCGAGCCAACTTTTAGTCCATGTAAACGGCCCCTAGGTGTTAGTAGGACTAAGTAGACTAAATTAGGCTAAGCATGCTAAAGTGTAAGGAATTTACACATTATAACTTCCACATACATCATCATCATCATCAGCCTTCTTTGTTTCTTTAATAAATTTTCTTTCCCTAATCCATCTCCTTCTGCGACATAAATGATAAACCTTCTCGACAGGACCATAACTTGCTAACGTTGCTTCAACAGTATACTCCCAACCTCAAGAGAGAAAAATCAAACAAACGCTCAACGCGACGAATATTCAACAAATCAACTTGTTATACATGTTCTGAAGGTTTTTCGTGAAGGAAAATGTCGAGTGTAGGAATATATATATTTTATAAAGATCAAACCGGGACCAGTTGCGTGGAAATGTGACATCAAGGCTTTCCGGCTAGGAATTGAACCCGCGACTCTGCGATGCTAGTGCAACCGTAAGCTCTAACCACTGAGGTACGAAGGCCGTTGTCGAGAGTTATGTCAACACATTTTGTACTTAAAATACTCATTAATAATTCATGACGAAAACACAAAAGAAATCAATACCGTAGCAGCGGTTGTAAATCGGATACAGCATCGTCCTGATTTACATAAACTTTAGCTTCGATTTTCTCGGCTAAAACAGACCGTACCCCCAAAATAGTTGGTGAACTTGATTACTTAGATGCATTTGTATTTTAAGAAAGATACAGCATTCGCATCCGAGCTGTATCTATTACATATAATGGTGGTAATGCCGGTAAAGAATTGGGTATATATAAGTAATATTTGGTCTTTCACTAGATTAAACTACATGTTTAAAAGCCCATTTACATGTGCGATTTTTGATGCGTAAATATCGCCAACTTCTGGTTTAGATGCATGATAAGCAATTACGAACGAGCAGAAAAGCAAGGAATATGGAACTACGGCACAATCCACGGACTGGTTTCCTACTTAACATGCATCTAAATTAGAAGTTGGCGATATTTATCGCATCAAAAATTGCACGTGTAAATGGGTCTTAAGCAATTGTTTACGTGTTAAACTGGTCCAAGCCGCCAAGCCGGACCAGAGGGTCATAAACCTTTTTACCTTCCTCGTCAACTGCGCGATTTAGGTCAATTTTCCATTCACTCGTCCACACCCAGCCTGTGGGAGAGTTAATTTCGTCTCGAGGAGTAATAGCGTCACTTTTCTAAAAAAATATAAGGTATAGATGTATAGTACACATGATAATGGTATTTATCCAGGATACCCACGTCACCGAAGTGTTTTTCAGTGGGGTCCTTCAAAAATTATGTACAATAAAGTAACAATACAATGTCAAATAATACATATACAAAGTACAACACAATAACAATACAACGTATACAAAAAAAGGATTTTGACTCCTTCAACCATTACAGAACACGCCACCCTCCACCACCGATGCCAAGCTCAGCCTCCTCAGTTCTACTGAAATACAAAAGCTATGCAAAATGGCTGAACCCGTCACCATCGGCGGAAACCGATTCACCCCGCATTTGTTAGATAGGTAGGTAGGTAGGTAGGTAGGTAGGTAGGTAGGTAGGTAGGTAGGTAGGTAGGTAGGTAGGTAGGTAGGTAGGTAGGTAGGTAGGTAGGTAGGTAGGTAGGTAGGTAGGTAGGTAGGTAGGTAGGTAGAAACTTTATTTAAAGAGGGTGACACATAATAGTACAAAGTACTAACAAACTTGTGACCCTCAAAAAAAAATAACAAAAAGTACAAGAATGTATCTATAGCTATATACAGTATCTATATATCTGAATATGTATACAAAGGTATAAAGTATTATCAATAACTATATAATACATGCATGAAGTATATACACTACGTAAATTTAAAATCAATAAAAGACGTAAATTATTTAAATTCTTTCTGGTGCTTACGAAAACAACTGTACAATGAATGCTTCAAGATATCAAGGGAGCTAGATGAACGCAGACGTAATGGCAGTTTGTTCCAAAGGCTATTAGCGGTGATTGAGAAAGTTCTTCCTGCTTCTGTAACCTATTGTATTTCGGTGTTGTTAAACTTAAATGAGCACTGCGCGTGTTTCTCGAATGTTGTTGGGTATTTAAATTTAACAGTTTGTTTAAATACTCCGGAGTAGCATTAATAGTACGTTTGTAGATCAATAGACATTTTCTAATATCCGACTCTACATAAAAAGGTAAAAAACCAAGTCTATTGAATAGATCTACCGAGGAATGGCATGGTTGAGCGTTAAGGATAACTCTCGCGCAGCGTTTCTGAAGTCGTCTATATTCTACATAGTAGGTTAAAAACATGTAAAAACGTAGAGCATCGTTACAGTATCGTTAATATCATAGAATTTTTGAAATATATATATAACATCGAATAGTACGTCCCTTCCCATCCTGGTCACGGTGCGTGAAGTAAAGTAGTATACGCAATTGCTTACCACATCGCTCCATGGTGGAATAGATGCATTCCAAGCCACACCAGGGATACGAGACTCGTTCTCAAATGCATCTTCCAGGAAACTTTTATGACCAGTGTCACGATCGTAGCATAAACTGATTTTTATTTTAAAGTGAGAAGAATAGAAAGCTTTTATTAAAACTAAATCATAAATTTTTCTTACAACCATAGAAATTAAGTAATGACAAACAAGATAAGGAAATCAAAACGTGTTTCTTGTCTGTGTGTCTGTGTGTGTATGTTGAAGTGTCTGTCTGTCTGTCTGTCTGTCTGTCTGTCTGTCTGTCTGTCTGTCTGTCTGTCTGCATATGCGTTAGTCTATGTGTCAGTTTATGAATCCATCCATCCGCCCGTCTATCTATCTATGTGTCTGTCAGTCTCTGGGTCTGTCAGTCTCTGTGTCTGTCAGTCTATGTGTCTGTCAGTCCCTGTGTGTCTGTCAGTCTCTGTGTCTGTCAGTCTATGTGTCTGTCAGTCCCTGTGTGTCTGTCAGTCTCTGTGTGTCTGTCAGTCTCTGTGTGTCTGTCAGTCTCTGTGTGTCTGTCAGTCTCTGTGTCTCTCAGGCTCTGTGTCTCTCAGTCTATGTGTCTGTCAGTCTATGTGTCTGTCAGTCTCTGTGTCTGTCAGTCTATGTGTCTGTCAGTCTCTGTGTCTCTCAGGCTCTGTGTCTGTCAGTCTATGTGTCTGTCAGTCTATGTGTCTGTCAGTCTATGTGTCTGTCAGTCTATGTGTCTGTCAGTCTCTGTGTCTGTCAGTCTATGTGTCTGTCAGTCTATGTGTCTCTCAGGCTCTGTGTCTCTCAGTCTATGTGTCTGTCAGTCTATGTGTCTGTCAGTCTATGTGTCTCTCAGGCTCTGTGTCTGTCAGTCTATGTGTCTGTCAGTCTATGTGTCTGTCAGTCTCTGTGTGTCTGTCAGTCTATGTGTCTGTCTGTCAGTCTATGTGTCTGTCAGTCTACGTGTCTGTCAGTCTACGTGTCTGTCCGTCTACGTGTCTCTCAGTCTACGTGTCTGTGTGTCTACGTGTCTGTGTGTCTGTGTGTCTACGTGTCTGCGTGTCTGTGCGTCTGTCCTGTCTGTGTATTCACACAACTGCCAGTCTCGTACCTTATTTCAGGATTAATAAACCAATCACCTTCCCATCTCCATCCTCCAGGAGGATTAAAACACGTCTTTGGTAAAGCCAGCTAATAAACAATATCCAAGATATACTTGGTAATCAATAAATAAACTCACATATAAGAACTCACTGATTCATAAAGTATTTCTCCATTACGGTTTCTCCAGCTCAAAGGTAAGTTAAACATATGTTGTACTTATTCAAATAAGTCTCTAGCTCGTAATCGTTACTTACGTCGCCTCTTGCGTTAGAGAAAGTTGGTCGTGGACATCCCTTCGATGTCCAAGATCCCAGAACACACATTTGATTTTCATACTATCAAAAATATAAAAAGCAATAAATTCTTAATTACAAACCTCTACTGCACGTTAAATGCATGATTGATAATGCATTTATAATGTACTTAAAGTGGTTCTCTGATGAAAATATTGTTGGCAATGTTTTTGCATAATCCTAAAGATGTTATGGTAGTTAGTAATCGCGTGCAAAGTTTCATTTCAAAATTCGTTGAAGAAAAGGTGATATTTTACGTGCGAAGTTTGTATTTTGCAGCGCCGCCATTAAAGTGGCCGAGCTTGAGAAGAATGAGTCGAGGAAGCTTAAACGTCATAGACTCAATAACAACAATTACCCTTTTGTTGACAACAACAATGATCTTTTGTTTTTGTTGAGTCTATGATGTCATAAGTTCTCCCCAACTCATTCTTCTCAAACACGGCCAATTTAATGGCGGCGCTCCAAAATACAAACTTCGCACGTAAAATACAACTTTGTTTTTGAGAATTTCGAAATGAAACTTCGTACAATTACGAACTATCATAATATCTTTAATATTATGCAGAAACATTACCAACAATATTTTCATAAGAGAACTACTTTAAATCATTCAGAAATCAAAAACGCTCACAGTTTCTGCGAAAACGGAAAAGTCGCCTTCCACTTCGTCTCTCTGTGTCCAATCCATTTGGTCCTCTTCCAAGCCAAACCAGATCATGGTTCTTAGATACGTTGGGACTTCGGGAAAGTCTTCAATATTCTTGCCTTTCTTCCCTGGATACTAAGTAAAAAAATTCAGAAAAATAGTGAAAATGGTGTTAAATGGGAAAACGCACGCTAACTTGAATCTTTTTATCTCCATGTTGCAAGGTTAGCACGGTTGACGTGTGCTGTTAGGGCGCTGCCTCTCAACACTGCAGTAAGTTAAACCGGGTTGGACGGGGTTAAGCCTGGTTTCCATATAGCCGTAAGCGCCGGCGGCATGGCTGCGGCAAGGGGCAATGGTCCAATCGCATGCAGCTTTTTATTGCTGGCTAATTCAACACTGTCTATGATTGGACCATTGCCCCTTGCCGCAGCCGGCTCTTACGGCTATATGGAAACCAGGTTTTAGTACTTGGATGGGTAACCATTTGGGAATATCCCCGTTCTCGAGCTTCATGTGAATAGAGTTTAGTTGGTCTCTCCTGTGTGTGCTTCAAGGTGTTCTCCGGTTTTGGCTAACTTTTGATTTCATCTTGTCATCTTGAAAAATCCTTCATAAAAGCACTTGTATATATATGAACTATTTAGTGGCAACAAATAATGGAAGAAAATTTGACGAAAATAACAATTGACAAACATTTTTGCGATATAAGAATACCCACATTCTTTTTTGTTACATGTTTTTTTGAAGCCGTAAGAACGAGAAACGTACGGTATTTCAATTTCTCAAAATGATTCAGTTTTCTCTATTCTTTCATATATGCTGTAGAGCTGGTGGAGGAAATTAATAATTGAAAAAAACGTGGGGGTCACCGAGTGTCTTCGTGAGCTACACAAGGTTGAAGCTTGAACATGGAACATTTCCCTATCATTTTATCTATATATTTAGCCTCCTTTATAGTGATATTTTAATGTGTTTTCGTCACTAACACTTGGATACATCTTGAATTAGTATTGCAGAATTATGCGCAGAAAAGCTGCGCAATGCAAAACTGAGGGATTACCTTAAGAATAATATCCAGTTCTTCTCCACAGTATTTTCCCTTGGCGGTTGAATTTTTTGAAAACAACAACCGATACGCTGGTATCCTGTAATACGCAATTCTTTTCGTCCCGCTCAGCATCCATATAATTACATCAGGAATGGAATTCTGAGGCTAAAACGAATATATACATATAATCAATTAATAATTATAAGTAATAGCATAAAAAGAGGTGTATTAGCTATTAAACGTCCCGCTCGACGAGGGTCATTTAGTAAAATTTTACTAAATGACCCTCATCTAGCGGGACGTTTAATAGCTAATACACCTCTTTTTATGCTATTCCTTTGCAATATCATGTTTGCGTATGATTAGTTCTAAATCAGACCTGTTTTCTTAGGATTAGTAAAAATGAATTTTAATGAGGTATGCTAGTGGCTAATGGACCTGCGAGAACAAAAGAAATTCCCGCAAACATGATGTTATAATTTGTGTATAATTTTGTGTGTAAGCAATAAAGTAAAGCGACTTGATACTGCCAGAAAAATGGCCTTACCCTTTGATGGGACTAGCTCGTAGGATCAACTGCGTGGGGAAACTATATGGCGTTGATTTTGAGGAGGGAGGAACACCGGAGAACCTGGTGAAAAACCTTTGAGGCACAGGAGAGAACCAACAACACTACTCACACGACGCTAATGTGGGAACCTATACCCGACTACTATAGCCCTATTTGACTTAGCTTAACGTCAACGGTGAGAGGCAGCGCACTAACAGCTTGTGCCACCCATGCATGCCTTCGTAAACAGAAGGTCTATCCGGCGAGCACGGGCGGCGTGTGCAGTTAGCGCGCTGCTTCTCAACAAAAAGTTAAGCCCGGTTAGACGGGGTTAGTATTTGGATGGGTGACCGCTTGGGAATGACCCCGTTGTCGAGCTTGGAACTCATGCGAGTAGAGTTGTAGTTGATCTCTCCTGTGCTTCGTGGGTTTTTCACTGGGTTCTCCGGTTTTCCTCCCTCCATAAAATCAACACCTAACATCTTAGCTGTGATCCGTGGTCTGAACTGTGTCGTATTAATTAGGAAGTAATTATGCATGTTCATGCATTTTTAAACGTCCCTTACCTCGATGGCAATATTCTGAAGGCGAATCAAAAAACCATTTATGTCATTAAGAGCATCTGCAATGTCAGTTGCACATTCACGAAGTCTTGAAGCTTCTTCAAAGATTGAAAGCTGAAAACGAAAACAAATACAAAGAGAGTTACCAACTTAGAAACTACATTAAACCCAGCAAGAAACTCTGTCGTGTTTTTATATTCGAGAGTGCTATTCAAGAACTCTTCAAATGTTCTGTGGTAGATCAAATATATACACAAATCATACCATTTCCAAAACTCTGGCTTCGTGGAGATGCAAGTCAAGTTCGTTTACTCCAGGAGTTGTAGCACTGAGAGGAGGCAGAGGTTTTCTGAAGAAATTAAAAAAAAGACATTACAGTACAGTACAGAACAGTACATCACATCACATCACATCACATCACTTCACCTCGCATCGCATCGCATCGCATCGCATCGCATCGCATCGCATCGCATCGCCTCGCCTCGCCTCGCCTCGCCTCGCCTCGCACCAACAGACGTTTGTTGGACGTTTGTCCAACTCAATTACTTAGAAAAGATTTCTGAGCCCCAGACAGGGTTCGAACCTGCAACCTTCTAATGACCGGTTAGACGCTCTAACCATTTCAGACGGAGAGCTAAGGTTGCAAATTCATAGTCATATGTGCTCCTATAAGTGGTAGCGTCTGCATACGAGAGTGTAGCGTTTGCACATGAGATACATTACAATGCATTACAATACAATCGTACAATACATTACGTCATATCACATCGCTTGCGCGAGTGTCACGTCCATCCTAATTTGTTATTTGACAACTTACTTGCAGTCCTTGATTAGATCGTCCAAGAGGGCTATAAGCGTGGCAGCTGTTTCTGTAGTTTCATCGTTAGCTTCCAAACTTAACGTCACTTTTTCAATATTCTTTTCCTAGAAAAGATTATACAAAAAATGAACTCAAGTGACATAAAACAATTAGAAAATTCAAAACCGTTTGTGGGTTCGTATAGTCAATACATGTATTCATGGTCTGGAAGCCCGGTATGCAAACTTCAAAGAGGCTTTCTAAAATAAGGTAGCCTCTACGCACGCACTGATAGGCTGGGCCCCGTGCATTTATAAGAGTATGAAGATCAACATCACGTTATGGGGGGTTCCTCTGGGTGGGTTCGAGTTCTTTTTATAACACAGATGTAATACAACGGCGTTTCTGATTGGCTACCGTGCGTGCTCCAAAACTCGATGGAGCACGGCAATTTCAAACGTAATGAGAAACTCATTTTTGATCGTTGTATATATAATATAAGGTATATATTCCGCACTCGAAATTTTCCTTCACCAAATATTACCTTGAACATCGAGTTTAATCGAGTGAATGCCAAATATTACTTGTATAATATACCTAATTCTACTCTCGGCATTACCACATTATATATACAGAACTCGTGGCCAAGCTCTTGGTAACGGCTTCAGTGGTCAGAACACTGCACTAGCATCGCAGGGTCGTGGGTTCAATTCCTAGCCGGAAGGCCTTGATGTTGCATTTTTCGCAACTGGTCCCGGTTTGGTCTTATAATGTATATATTCCGCACTCGAAATTTTCCTTCACCAAATATTACCTTGAACATCCAGTTTAATCGAGTGAAATGCCAAATATTACTTCTAATATACCTCATTTTTAATCAGTTGTTTTGTGTCTGATTCCGTGTTATAAAAGAAATGGTTCATGGTTTGGCAAGCTCCATTGAGTTATGGATGCACTTGGGAAGTTGGGAGAGCACTCAAAAATCTATCGGCTATCGCCTCAAAAAATGGAATCTATTTGTTTTATACAATAAAAATTTAAAAGGTCTTTGTCGAAACTCTTGTCGGATTTTGGGGCACGAAGAAGGAAAAAGCAAGTCAGCTGACGTGATCTGACGTGATCATGTGTCTGTCCTCTAATAGATCATGGCCAACAACCAATGAAAACACGCATAGCAACCAGGGTATTGTATAAAAATTGATGGAGCACACCAAACTATGAACCATTTCTTAAATATTTTAGTTAGTAAGATTTATCACCTACCAATCGTTCACACAGATCTAGGAGAATATTAAGTGGATCAAGACGGAAGAAGATGTCCTCCCAATGGCTGTCAACACTGATACAAGGCTTAGTTTCTCCCCACGGTAGATAGTAGTAGTAAGTACCGTCAAAGATAGCGTTGGTAGGAGGCGTGGTCGATGACGAAGGCGCTACTGACTTGTCAAGTTTGTTACCATAGTTACCTAAAGTCGTGAGAAAACATACAGTATGAAGACAATAAACTATTCCAGACATAAATAGAGTTTGTTAATATATAGGATTTTCGGTTTGGGGTTAGTAGAGTTTTCTCAGTTCTTGATGTACAAACTGTCATACTCCGAGTGATCTGAAGTCTCTGAACTATATATACATGTGGCCGAGACTTAAACGGACCTGCAACCTTCCAAATGCTAGCCCGACGATCTAACCAGTGGGCCACTGGACTGAACTCATACAGCGTTCTGAGGTACAGTATCAACAACCGCGACCTGTCATCTGAGTTTTAGTTACTCAATGGTTAGAGTTGCCTGCATAGGCGTAGATTTTTGTTTTTGTCCGGGGGGACTGACAGGAATGAGGCTGTAACACTTACTTTAGCCTAACGAGTAACCTATAATTTGTGAATGGTGATTGATGAGTCAGTTGCAAAATTTCTTGGGGGGCTAAAACCCCTCAGCTCCCAATACTCTACGCCCATGGTTGCCTGGCTAGCATTTGAATAACTGTGGGTTCGACTTTCGAGTCCCGTCTAGAGCAAGGTCTGGAGCTCAGAGGTTTCTGAAGAGTAAGTACTAACGACAGCTTGTACAGCAAGAACTGAGGCCTGCGCTAAACGGCGCACAATAGACGAATTTAATTCAGACGAATTTAATTGTTTGAATTTTATTCGACGAAACTGCGACGTATATTAACTCGATTAAATTCGACACAAATTCGTCTCGGCAATTAAATTCGCCTGAGTCGGACGGATAATGCGACGATAATGCGTGTTCGAGTTACACGACGAATAATCGTCGCGTCGAATTAAAGTGTTTCTCTTCTGTCTGTGACAATTCGGCGCCATGTTTCCAAGGAATCGTTTTCAGGCTCGACGAGTCCAAGTAAAAACAATTAAATTCGACTGAAATTCGACGTTTAACTCGACGTCGCATTCACGTCGCATTACCGACGAAGTTAATTCGAATTAAAGTCGTCTGAATTAAATTCGTCTACTGTGCGACGTTTAGCGCAGGCCTGAGAGAATTTTAGAAATAAGTTTGTGCGTTTTAATAAGCCTTTCTCTCTTCGTTTGCGTGTCTGCAATTGAAAATAATCTTTGCTTCATAGCGAAGCCAGAAAGGCTAATTTAGATGCGTATTTAAAAAAAAATGTTTAACTCATTCCTGTCCGAGGGCTTCCCCGAGAGGTGAATGAAAATCGCCTGCGTTAGCCAGAATAAAATACCAAAGACCGATTCGGACAGGAAAGAGTTAAAGTAGTCTATCTATCACATTGAATACAATTGCGCTTTTGTTTTTATATGCCAAACATCAAATGATTCAAATGATTATATTAAAGGGCAATAGCACTAAATATTAAGTTTGTCTAATTTGAAAGAACTCATAAAATTGTAATAGAACATCCTGTACAACTTTTTCGTATCTCTCTTCGTTTTCAAGATATTTCAATTTGTTTGATATGTAAATGAGATGGTCTCTGACGTCAGGTGTGGGGTAAAATATTTTCACATGTAGCAAAACCAGTTATATCTCTAAGTTTGCTCAGCGAAATAATTTGAAACTGTGCACATAAAAACTCCTTGCGACGCTGAACATTTCATGTTAGATATGTAAGTGATTTTGCTCTGTATGAAAATATTTTACCCCACTCCTGACGTCAGAGACCATCTCATTTACATATCAAACAAATTGAAATATCTTGAAAACGCATAAAGATACGAAAAAGTTGTAAAGGATCTTCTATTACAATTTTATGAGTTCTTTCAAATTAGACAAACTTAATTTTTGTTGCCAATACCCTTTAAGACTAATCTTAATCTGATGTATGTTTGCTTAGCAATTACTCACCAATACTGACTTCAAATTCTACAGGAGAATCCTGAATGCTTATCATGAAGGCTTCCAAAAAACAAGCAAACAATTTGAATTTTCTTCTTCTCAAGAAAGGCTATTGTAGCAAAAAAAAAAGAAGAATTGTTTGTCTTCTAAGTAATCATTTCCCAAAAATAAAATAAGTTTAGGTTATCAAGTATAAATAAATAGAGCAAAGTGAAAAGGTGGTGTCGAAAACTGTCGAGAATAGTCCGCTTAAATTGCTGCTATGCAACGAAATTTCCAAGTTGGAGATAATAACATTAAAGTAATGTTTGATATCGCTTCTTTTGACTGTGGAAGTTTTAGGACGAACAATTAAATGAAAGTATGTTTATTTAGCGTTTGAAGACCGTGCTTTTCCCCCAAAAAATTGAGACATCATTCAAATAGTTGGCATAGTTGCACAACTAATGACATCACTCGACCCAGACCTCAAATTCTGATTGCCTTCTAAACTCTTGCCGCTATGGCGTGTACATAACGAGAAAATAAAGGGATTTTTTCGTTCATTTTGTGGTTAGAAACTTCGAATTTCATAAGTGAACTATTCACGAACATGTTTTATTTGTTGAAAATCGACAGTATATTCTTAATTATTCATAAGACGACTAGGTTGAATCATAGTGAATCGAGATATGGTCTGGAAACTCGGCAAACTTCAAAGCGCCTATAACGAGTTGTGCTTCGTACCTTACACCGTGCACATCCTTTGTTTTAGGTTTATTAATATTTAAATAGCACGGTTGAGTGATTGAACTGAAATGTTGCTATTGGATATAATTCGTTCATTATACTAAAATACAATGTATTCAGTGACCGTGCACCGTGCACAAAAATGCATAAAGGTGAACAAAAAGATAGACCAAAGACTTTAGCTGAGTTTCCAGACCATATTTCGATTGACTATGGTTGAATACGGCTTCGACTATGTTTTTCGCCACCCCCCCCCCCCCCCCCCCCCCCCCCCCCCAATGTTTTCTCCACGGATTTGGAAAAATTAAGAAAAAGAAAAGGGAAAGAACTGGGGTGGCGCGGCCACTGATTCTAGGGACTATAATCAGAGTAAAATGTGATAAATATCAGTGTAATTAAATGTTCAAAATAATATTTGTTTTCCTACCTGGATGCGAACTATGTCAATACTTTGAATATCTTCAACTGGTTTATCAATCTTACAGTCCAATGCTGACTCTAGCTCGACTAAAAGACGACCTCGATAAGCAACACCTTCACCCTGAAAAAGAGAGTTACACTTTGTTAAACCAAGTTTAAATATGAAAAGCAAATGAAATCTTACTTTATTATATTATATTTATGCGAAGTCAAAACGGTTCTTTGCTGGAGTTTCTGAATTCTCTCTTCGAGTCATGGACTCCTGGTGGGATCGTCAGACTCTTTTCTGGAGTCATTTTCTCGGAGTCAACGAGGAGCTGCATTACTCTTTGATAGAGCCGATTCACCAAAAAAGTCGTGTTACTCTTTGGATAGAGTGAAGAACATTCGCTGTATTTTTCAGTGTTTATGCATGACACGCATAAATCAAATCATTTGGATAGAAGACACGCGATAAATCGTGGTGTGTCGACAAAGTCAAAAATGTCATATAGACAGTATATGTACTGTTTAAAGGGCATATGACTCGAAAATTAAGTTTGTCTTATTGAAAAGAACATTTAAAATGATAAAATAACATCTTTTGCAGTTTTTGGTTTCCTTGCTTCGTTTTTGAGATATTCCAGTTTGTTTGATATGCAAATTACACAACTTTTTACGTCACACGTCCATAATGAGTATTATGAGTTACCGAGAGAAGGTTACATATCTTTGCTATTGTGAAACGAAATCACTTGGAATTCTACATGTTTGGTGTTGTGGGTAGAAACACGCACATGCTTCCTTTGAGTTAAGCCCATGTTTTCATAATAGCAAAGATATGTAACGTTTTCTGATAACTCATTATGCACATGTGACGTAAAAAGTTGTGCATTTGCATATCAAACAAGCTGGAATATCTCAAAAACGAAGCAAGGAAGCCAAAAACTGCAAAAGATGTTATTTTATCATTTTAAATGTTCTTTTCAATAAGACAAACTTAATTTTCGAGTCATATGCCCTTTAATAAACGAGCAGGAGTGTTTAATCAGATATAAAGACACGAGGCGAAGCCGAGTGATTTTATATCTGATAAAACACGAACTGCGAGTTTATTGAACGGCTTCAAAAACGAACCACTTGGTAAGTTCATTGGCGTAGTAAGTTTGAAAAATAACCTTGTCTAAGCCGAGAAAATCAAAGCTAAAGTTTCTGTAAATCAGGAGGTATCTTTATCACATATAAAGACACTGATTAAACTTTAATTTCTTTTGAATTTTCCTCATGAATTATTAATGAGGTTTTGAAAGTCTGCATAAATCCATGCAGTTTGGGTTAAAGTACCTATGAAACGAAAATTAAGTTTGTCTTATTTGAAAGAACACTTAAAATGATAGAGTAACATCTTTTGGAGTTTTTCGTTTCCTCGCTTTGTTCTCGAGATATTTCAGTTTGTTAGATATGCAAATTAAACATCTTGACGTCACATGTTTGAAAAACGTTATATATCTTTGCTATATTGTCAAATATAATTGAAAATCTAAATGTTTGGTGTTCTGGGCGACGCACAAGCTTTCTTCGAATTATTTTGGTAAATATGCAAAATATGTTACTCTATCATTTTAAGTGTTCTCTCAAATAAGACAAACTTAATTTTCGTTTCATGTGCACTTTAAGTGATGCATGTACACCAAAAGCATATCACTTGGAACTCTTATTTCTCAGTCGATCATATCTTAAAAACATTAGGTAAACTAGAATCGCAGTTGTCAAATATATGGTGATGTACATAAAATATAGAATTACTGACATCCCATATGAAAATATGAAAAATTGTTTTGGTCTAATTGTAACAATATGTGATTACATTGCATTGTATATTGTATTTTCCTCTAACTACCAAGGTCAATTAAAACGTACCGCGCCCATGTTCAGCTCGTCGTGCTCGTCGGGAAGATCACTAAATTCTCTGGTTGAACCGTAAAAGTTTATAAAACATGGACCAAATGTTGGTAAAAATCCTGAAAACAAAGCAATGCAAACAAAACAATATCAACTTACTCTATACACTTTCTAAAAAATATCTGAACATAGAATGAGCTGCTTCCATTTCTAAACGCTGTAGTTCAATGTTTATGATGACTGTGATGGTAATGGTGATGTGGTTGTGATGGTGATCGTAATGGCAATGGTAATTATGATGGTGACGAAGAAAATGGTGACAATTATAGTCGTGATAGTACGTAATAAGTAATGGTAGTGATGATGGTATAATGGTATTGGTAATGGTATTGGTAATGGTAATGATGATGGTAATGGTAATGGTAATGATGATGGTACTGGTAATGGTAATGATGATGGTAATGGTAATGGTAATGATGATGGTAACGGTAATGGTAACGATGAAGGTAATGGTAACGATGATGGTAATGGTAACGATGATGGTAATGGTAACGGTAATGATGATGGTAACGGTAATGATGATGGTAACGGTAATGATGATGGTAATGGTAATGATGATGGTAATGGTAATGATGATGGTAATGGTAATGATGATGGTAATGGTAATGGTGATGGTGACGAAGATAATGGTGACAATGATAGTCGTGATAGTAATGGTAATGATGATGGTATTGGTAACGGCAAGGGCAACGGCAAGGGCAAGGGCAAGGGTAATGGCAAGGGCAAGGGCAACGGCAACGGCAAAGGGCAAGGGCAAGGGCAACGGCAACGGCAATGGTGATGATAATGTGATGGTAATGATGACGACACGTATAGGTGACAATGACGACGATCATAATAGCAATGAAATCATGGTAATAGGCATGGTGATAGTGATGGTGATTTAATAACGATAATAGCAATATTAATGGTAAAAGTGATTGTGTTGAGGATGATGGTAGTGGTAAAGATGTTAGGAATAATAATAAAAGGTACTACAGAAGACTTTGGTGAAAACATTACCGTCGTCTCCTTGTCCAGAAATCTGCGATATAGGAAGATGTACTGTTCCAACGCAGTCATCTTTTGTCAAGCGATCCCTAAAAAATATATTGGAGTACAATGTTAGCGAGGAATGGATGGGTGTGTACACAATTGTATACATTATATCTTTACGGGCTCTTATAATTATTTGACCTACCAATCCATCAACTGAAGTCTCAATCTCTCACACATTGACGGAAACTAAAATATAAAAAAGAAGTTGAGCACCAAAAAGAAATCATAGCAAAATCGGTTTAAAAAATATGTGATGAAGAAAAATTTCCAAATGAAGTCGAATCACTGCTGTAGAGAAAAGTTTTCTGACTGCCCCAACCGGGAAGCGAACCCAAGGTCTCTGGTTTAACGTACCAGCGCTCTACCACTGAGCTGTTGGGACTCCCGGCTGAGGCAGTCAGAAATATAATGTGTAATGTGTGCGATATTTGACATATGGATATTTCTGACTGCCTCAGCCGGGAGCCCCAATAGCTATATGGTAGAGCGTTGGAGTAGCCAGAAATCTTTTCTCTACAGCAGTGGTTCGACTTTATTTGAAATTATTACTCTTCACATATATACGCTGCTGAAGGACAACTGAAGGTTAAAAAAACAGTTTCTGATTGTTCTTACCTTGAATGGTAAATGAAGTTCTTGATTAAATTCTGGATGGTCAGAGTTGTAATGAGTACGTGTTTTTCTCTAAAATAAAATAAAATAAATTACAATTATTGGTTATACGGAGAACACTAACATCTAAAATATATTCTCAAGTTCATTAATAACTCATTAAGATAAACCGAGGCAGGTTGGAGCGCCTCTGAGGGAGCTACGGCAGGGGTCTGGGGACACAGCCCCCGGAAGGGTCCAGGGGCCGAGTTGGTGGTGGGGCTGGGGGGTAGGGGGGCGAAGCCCGCCAGAAATTATTTTTTTTATACCCATTAATACCTATGAATCATATGATAGCTAATATATGAATCATATATCTATGAATCATAATGATAGCTATGATACCTAATACCAGTTCTTGGCCACCCCCCGCACCCCCCTGTAAATCCATCACTGCAGAAATCTTTTCTGAGTAATCGAGCTTGACGAACGTCTACCAAACGTCTGTAATAAACTATATGTCAATCAAACCAACCTTTCGACCAGCAAAAGTAAATACGAGATACGGATCAACCAATTCTTTCTGTTCCTAAATGTAGTCAAATATAGACGGTTATTTAATTTACTTTATCAACAAAGTTGTACAAGTAGTGTACACGCAGTACCATTTGACATTACCATTTTATATTATGTGGTGACTTACCTCGCCAATACTCAAGATTCTCTTAATTCCTTGCGCAAACCCAGAATCCACTAAAACGGAAAAAGTCTACCGAGTAAATATCAAAACTATTTTGTTTTCTGTCTGTTGGTCTGTCTGTTGGTCTGTCTGTTGGTCGGTCTGTTGGTCGGTCTGTTGGTCGGTCTGTTGGTCGGTCGGTCTGTTGGTCGGTCGGTCTGTTGGTCTGTTGGTCGGTCTGTCTGTTGGTCGGTCTGTCTGTTGGTCGGTCTGTCTGTTGGTCGGTCTGTCTGTTGGTCGGTCGGTCTGTTGGTCGGTCTGTCTGTTGGTTGGTCGGTCTGTTGGTCGGTCTGTTGGTCGGTCTGTTGGTCTGTCTGTTGGTCGGTCGGTCTGTTGGTCGGTCTGTCTGTTGGTCGGTCTGTCTGTTGGTCGGTCTGTCTGTTGGTCGGTTGGTCGGTCTGTTGGTCGGTCGGTCTGTTGGTCGGTCGGTCTGTCGGTCGGTCGGTCGGTCTGTTGGTCGGTCGGTCGGTCTGTTGGTCGGTCGGTCGGTCTGTTGGTCGGTCGGTCGGTCTGTTGGTCGGTCGGTCGGTCGGTCGGTCTGTTGGTCGGTCGGTCGGTCTGTTGGTCGGTCGGTCGGTCTGTTCGTCGGTCTGTTCGTCGGTCTGTTCGTCGGTCTGTTCGTCGGTCTGTTCGTCGGTCTGTTCGTCGGTCTGTTCGTCGGTCTGTTCGTCGGTCTGTTCGTCGGTCTGTTCGTCGGTCTGTTCGTCGGTCTGTTCGTCGGTCTGTTCGTCTGTCTGTTCGTCTGTCTGTTCGTCTGTCTGTTCGTCTGTCTGTTCGTCTGTCTGTTCGTCTGTCTGTTCGTCTGTCTGTTCGTCTGTCTGTTCGTCTGTCTGTTCGTCTGTCTGTTCGTCTGTCTGTTCGTCTGTCTGTTCGTCTGTCTGTTCGTCTGTCTGTTCGTCTGTCCGTCCACCTCTCTGTCTGCCGAATCACTCTAAATTCAATATATCAAATATTTTCTTACTCTGTGGGATATCTTCAGCTCGGTAGACTTTGAGAGAGAACATTCCAGGACGTAACATAACACCAGCTGGACAAAGAAGATTGCTGTTAAAAATATAAAAAAAAGTTAAACAATTTAAAACCAGAGACCTCCCTCTATGCTGAATAAGAAATAAGCTTCGAGTAATTGAGTGTCAAAGATACAAGTCAATTAACTGTGTTTACTTAAATGTGCCCCTAACTCCAAATTTTCTTTGGCTTAGATTGAAAGCACCTCTTAAATTATGAAGAATGTCGTTGAAAGTTCCACGGTATCGATAAATAATTTCGATGATATATACAATATTAAAGTGTCTATGTCATAGTTGGGGATTTTACATATTTAAGATATTTGGAACCTTCTGAGAAGATTTTTCAACGTACTTTTCAACATCTTCTATGCTATCATCTGTAGACACAACTTCTTCCATTGACTATAAAAAGAAACCATGAAAAAATGTAATAACTAATGTATATGGAAAAAATTAAAATTTTGTAATCCTACTTTCACCGTTGTAATTTAACACAAGTCTATTATCAGTTTTATATATAAAGAACGTATATATTTAATTTTAGTCACTTGGTCTGATGATGACTTTGTAATAAAGTCGAAATATAACCGTTTCATCTTTGTCTTTCTTAATCAAATATCTTGGGTTTTCAAGATGTTCGTCTTCGGATTGTGTTTTATCTTATAATATATATGGGTCAATCATTACTTGCATGCTCTACTATTACCGCTACATTTACCGCTCTTTGTTACCACCATTGCCATTACTACCACCCTGAATCCTTCACCATCATCATCACCATCACCCTAACCATCACTGACCATCACCCTGAACATCATTATCACCCTGACTATCACCCTGACCATCACCCTCACCCTCACCATGAATCGTTGACCATCATTATCACTCTGACCATTACTCTGACAATAACTATGACCATCACCCTCACCATGAATCGTTGATCATCATTATCACTCTGACCATAACTATGATCATCACTCTGACCATCACCCTAACCATCACCTTCACCATCACGATCACCATCACCATGAATCGTTGACCATCATAATCACTCTGACCATTACTCTGACCATAACTATGATCATCACTCTGACCATCACCCTGACCATCACTATCACCATGAATCGTTGACCAACATAATCACTTTGACCATTATTTTGAGCATAACTACGACCATCACTCTGACCATCACCCTAACCATCACCATCACCATGAATCGTTTACTATCATAATCACTCTGACCATAACTATGACATTCACTATGAATTCTTGACCACTGTCAACATGATCATCATCATCATCATGTTTTTACTGTTTTAACTACCAGATAACTAGCATAGAAATAGTCGCCGATGGACGTAGACTTCAAAGAGAGCAAGGACTTACCGGAGCTTTGTCACCAGGTCCTAATACAACGATGGATGTCTTCAGATAACCCTTTCCAAAAAGACAATATAAAATATTGATTTCAGAGTAAAATAGACTCAATATTTGAAAGTCCTATCCCATCACACACTTTTTCCCAATTTCCCTGTTTTTATAGGTAACTAAACTGTATATTACGCCAATAATAAATACTTAAAGGGCGAGGCAACAGCCCAATTACCTTAATTCCAGCCATCTTGTCTTCAGGATCTGTTAGTAATACCCATTTTCTAAGGACAGCGTGACCTGGAGTGACAAAAAATGCCAATATTTATGACAGAGAGAACATTACAAATCATTTTGGTTGAAAGTGAACGCCCGTATTTTCTGCTAAGTCCCTAAATTTACAAGTTTCTATAATACTACAAAAAATATGAAATGGTTTGGTAATAATTCCGTAAATGTTATTATCAAATTCATTAAAAATTCATGAAGAAAATTCAAAAGAAATGAATATTTAATCAATATATGTAAATCGCATACAGATTCGTCCTGATTTACATAAACTTTTTCCTCAATTTACTTAGCTAAAATTACTCCAACTTGAAAAATAGTTTGAAAACATGGCTATTTAGATGCGTCCATTTGGTAAGTACGATAAAGCAATTCGCAGCCGATCTGTATCTAATTTACTACGGCTCGCTTGCAGCTCGCCTTGTAAGTCAGATACAGATCGCTGCGCATGCTTTATCCTATTTAGACCCCGTTTACACGATGCCGGTACAATTTCAAAACGGAACAAAATCATGCCGTTTAGGCCTTGCGTTTACACGATACCGGCACAAAAATGACATGAAAACGGCACAAAATGAAGACGGGTTCCTTGACAGCATGAAATGAAAACGGAACACTAACCGGTATCGTGTAAACGCCCGTGCCGTAACAGTTTGATGACGGTAATCACGATATATACGACCACAGTATTCGGGTCAGCAGTATTCACAAAGTCTTCTCAATTCTCATTGGAAGAGAATAGTCACATGCTAATCCGTCATTATATATACCGGCACCGTGTAAACGCAAGACTTTTTGGCCTGTATATATTTACACACCGGCATGATTTTGTTCCGTTTTCAAATTGTACAGGCATCGTGTAAACGGGGTCTTAAATACTATTTATATGCTATAAAAACGTACCATCTTCATCGTACACCATTCCGACATCCAGCTAAATATAGACGAAAAATCTCCTTAGTTGGCATTTTGGTTGACACAGGCACTACTAGTTCACATTAGACTTAGAGAGCTTTTAAGCTTGCTAGCTTGCTTTTAAGCAAGCTGGGACGACGACGGCAATGTAAAGTTCAGTATCTAGCAGAAACCACGAATCATTTACGTAGTATTGAATACTTAAAGTATGTTTTTCGACATCCAAAAGCTTTAGAGTTCTAAAAGGATTTTGTCGCATAGTTTGAGGTCAAATGCGACTAACAGGTTTCGCCGTTTCACGCGTTAACGTCGTCCTGAAGACGTGAAAATGATCTGAATAACGTTGTATGGAAAACGGGGACGGCGTTAGGATTACTCTTGGGGCTAAGAATTATTTATTTTCTTTGCTGTGTGAGGAAAGTTCTATTGTGTTAAGGACGTCGTCCTTGATGTTCGCGTTGTATTTTCTTAAGCTCTCTATTTTCACCATTACTGCCGGTGCTTCTGCAAGCACCACTACCTTTACCACAATCACTATCATTAACCTTCCTTTACCAAAACAGTACTTCTCTCTGACTGCCTGATCAGTACCACTAACTACCACTGCCACCACCATAGCCATCATCACACCATTAACACCACCAGTGTTAAAACTACCACCACTAGTAACATCACTGTCACCCAAAATATTAAAGGATAAAGGACTGGGGGGGGGGGCGTGTCGACGCATATTAGAGGCGCTCCAAGCAGCCGCCATACGACACAGTTCAGACCACGGATCACAGCTAGCCTAAGATGTAAGTGTTGATTTTATGGAGGGAGGAAAACCGGAGTACCCGGCAAAAGGCATCGAAGCACAGGAGAGATCAACTACAACTCTACTCACACGAGTTCCAAGCTCGACAACGGGGTCATTCCCAAGCGGTCACCCAGCCAAGTACTAACCCCGTTTAACCCGGCTTAACTTACTGCAGTGGTGAGAGTCAGCGCACTAACAGCACACGCCACCCGTGCTCTCCTACAACTAGTACTACCATCAACATCCCCACCATACAAAACAAATATCAATTCACTGAAACAGTTTCCCCACCTTAAAAAATCCTATCATGGAATTAGCTCGAAGCTTTCGGGAATTAAACACCTGTAAAATAAAATGTTTTTTGACAATGTATATTTCGTATTAACTATGGTGAATAATAATTAGTTTTTTTTTGAAAATTTACAAAATTTATGCAAAACTTAAGTCATGTACACCTACCTCAAATGAAATTATTTCATCAAAAAGTTCGGAAGGAACCATTTGAAAGTTAAAGAAAAATATCTATACCAAAAAAAATATGAATAAGATCAATATAGTAATATCATGTTTGACTCGTTTGTTCTCACTGGGTAATTTAATCTCTAATTTCCCCCAAACAGGAGAAATTTCTAATTTTTCCATCTAACAGGGAAAATTTATAATTTTTCCCCCATAGGCATGCATGACCAAACCATACTCTTTTACACAACAAAGAAATGCATTATTATAAGATAATCATGGTATTACAAACTAATACTAATTAAATGTCCCCATAGTCAATCGAGATATGGTCTGGAAACTCGGCAAACTTCAAAGCGCCTATAATGAGCTGGGATTTTATGTTGAACCGTACCTTACACCGTGCACATCCTTTGTTTTAGGTTTATTAATATTTAAATAGCACGGTTGAGTGATTGAACTGAAACGTTTCTATTGGACAATTCTTTCATTATACTAAAATACAATGTGTTCAGTGACCGTGCACCGTGCACAAAAATGCATAAAAGCGAACAAAAAGATAGACCAGAGACTTTAGCTGAGTTTCCAGACCATATCTCGATTGACTATGGTGTCCCCTCAAGCCTCGGGAGGATTTGTGAAATCTACAAATCTAAAAGCAAAAGTTATGACCACAAAGACACTAGATCTAAGACACTAGACCGCAACGCTAACACTAAAACATTACAATAACTCAGTCTCTTACCTCATTGTAATAAGGTTTGTTTGTTGACTGTTTCACTCTGGTCTGCCTGACTTGGTTCGCAACATTCACACGAACAACTGGACTGATATTAAGACCATGCAACTGACGACCCTCGATTACCTTGATCCGAACCTAGAAAACAGAGAAAATCTGTATAAATACGAACGGAAGCCAACCCCAGTCTTTTTAAAACAGTGAGAATAATTTGAGTTACTTGAAAGTCCTGAGGTTTATCAGATAACTGATATCTGGCCTTTCTAGGTTTTCTCTTGCTTTTCCTAAATACAAAGAATTTAGTTGTTGCTGGGAGTAAAAATGTAACTTTGTACTTAAATCTTATACATCCTTGTTTGATAAATCAGAGTGCCTATTACTTGATAATCACAGAGCCTATTATACCAGATGTAAAATCTCAAAACATGTGAATTAAGTATTTTTATTATACTATCCTATACCACCACCATCAACACCGCCACAACCACTACCTGTACCACCACTACCGCTACCGCCATCATGCACCGCTATCACCCCCACCACTATCACTACCACCACCACCTTCGCCACCACTACCGCCACCACCACCACTGTCACTACCACCATCACTATCACTACCACCATCACTATCACTACCACCATCACTATCACTACCACCACCACTATCACTACCACCATCACTATCACTACCACCACCACTACCACCATCACTATCACCACCACTATCACTACCACCACCACTGTCACTACCACCCCCACTATAACTACTGCCACCATCGCCACTATCACTATCACTACCATCATCACTATCACTACCATCACCACTATCACTACCACCATCACTATCACTACCACCATCACTATCACTACCACCATCACTATCACTACCACCACCACTACCACCATCACTATCACCATCACTACCACCATCACTACCACCATCACTACCACCATCACTACCACCATCACTATCACTACCACCACCACCACCACCACCACCACTACCACCATCACTATCACCACCACTATCACTATCACCACCACTGTCACTACCACCCCCACTATAACTACTACCACCACCACCACTATCGCCACAACCTTTATCACTACCGCCACCGAAACCAGCACCATGCCATACTATTATAAACAGTCATATCCCTCATAGGATATTTGCATACAACACGTATTGTTTTAACCAGCAGTTACTCACCCCAAAGAAGACGTTCTTCCGTCTGCTCCTTCCTCTCCTCCTTCTTCCACAGCTTCGTCGTCTTCTCCTTCTTCATCGTTTTCGTCTTTCCCGTCTTTTGGCTCTTCTGGGGGAATGTATTCCAATTGCAGCGAAAGCTTGGCCTAAATAAGGAAGTAATGGCAAATAAGCAAGTAATTAGAAAAACAGGAAGTAAAAAAGGAAGGAAGGAAGGGAAGGAAAGGGAAGACGAGAAGGAAGGAAGAGAAGGAAGGGAGGGAGGAAGGAAGGAAGGCAGAAAGGCAGAAAGGCAGAAAGGCAGAAAGGCAGAAAGGCAGAAAGGCAGAAAGGCAGGAAGGCAGGAAGGCAGGAAGGCAGGAAGGCAGGAAGGCAGGAAGGCAGGAAGGCAGGAAGGCAGGAAGGAAGGAAGGAAGGAAGGAAGGAAGGAAGGAAGGAAGGAAGGAAGGAAGGAAGGAAGGAAGGAAGGAAGGAAGGAAGGAAGGAAGGAAGGAAGGAAGGAAGGAAGGGAGGAAGGAAGGAAGGAAAGAAGGAAAGGAAGGAAGGAAGGAAAGAAGGAAGGAAGGGAAAGAAGAAAGGGAAGGAAGGGAAGGAACGGAAGGAATGAGAAAGTAAAGTGTTCTCATTAAATCAATATCTCATCATGTTTCAGAGATATTCAGGTTTCGTAACATGCAAATGAGATGCCTTATGATGTCATCTACTCAACACAGATCAAACAAACTTCCCCAAATGAGAAATATATCAAGCAATAACTGTGTAGATTGCAATGTACCATTCGTATTAGAACAACTTCAAAGTTTCAGCACAATCTACCTGTTGTTTCCGTAGATATTCCTCCTTTACAAAATTAGTGGAGTAGATGACGTCATGAAGTATTCTATTTGCATTTTTTTAAAACCAAAATATCTTTCGAACAAGATGAGAAATTGAACTAGCGAAAAGGCTATTCTTCTCTATTATAAAAACACTTCTAAACAAGATCAAAATTGAGATAGACAATTTTGGCGTTTTACTGCCCATTTAAAGATCTACGTTTAATTATTTTAAACCGAAAAATTCAAATATAACACAGTGACAATAAATAACCGCACTATTCGACATTTTTTTATTAGTGTAATCATTCCACTATAATTTGGTATCCTTAAATTCAGTTGGCTCCATACAGTTTCTTGAAAAATGGAAAATACAAGTTTGAAAGCCCAAAACACGTGCATAAATAATTCGGAAAAAGAATAAAACTAAATGTTATGCATAGTTAAAAGGTCTGACAATCAAAAACTGTTACCAAATAAATAGCAACAGTTATTGCTTTGGCAACAATGACGTTTCAAAATGGCTGCCAATTACCCTTCAAACTAATTTAAATCGTAACAAACTTTGGTGACCCCCAATTTTTTTTTCATTAAAACTTTTCTTGAAGTATGAGTAATCAATAGGCCGGTTTAAAAAAAATTTCTGTAGAACGAATAATTTTTTTTCCGGAAAAAAATCATGTTTGTTAATTTTTTTTAAAAATTGGGTCAACAGAATTTTTTTTAAATCGGCCTATTAATTACTCATACTTCAAGACAAGTTTTAATGGAAAAAAAAGGGGGGTCACCAAATTTTTTTTCGATTTAAAATTTAAAATTAGTTTGAAGGGTAATTGGAAGCCATTTTGAAACGTCGTTGTTTCCATAGCAACAACTGTTGCTATTTATTTGGTAACAGTTTTTGATTGTCAGAATGTTTAATTATGCATAACATTTAGTTTCATTCTTTTCCCGAATTGTTTATGCGCGTGTTTTGGACTCTCAAACTTGTATTTTCCATTTTTCAAGAAACTGTATGGAGCCACCTTAACAAATATTTTATAGGTAAAAAGACCGTACTTGCATGATAAATAATAAATATGGAAACTCCGGGTAGGGTATTCTTAAGCTGGATTTCCACTTGGCGAAAAATGTCGCGCGAAGCGACATTTTCTTTTGTCTCGTAAGCTCTCAGGTGGAACTCATTAACCAAAACAAAAGGAAAAGGTCGCTACGCTCGAAAAATAGGGACCTTAAGATCTACGACGGGAACTTCGAGGACGACGTCCTTCAAACAAAAGCATTCTTCTTGCAAAACAAAGATAATGAATAATTTCTTGTCCCAAGAGTAATCTGAACACCGTCCTCGCTTTCTATACAACGCCACTCGGAGCATTTTCACGTCTTCAGGACGACGATGACTCGTGGGATGATGAGAACGGTTGTCTGAGATTGCTTTAACACAGACACTGCAACCGTTTTAACACTTTAAAAATTATAAAATAAGCTTCAAGTATTGAATACAGTAGTCAGTTAACCGTGACTTCTTTTTAATGCTAAAATTTGAATTGATTTTTAACCGCCGTCGTCGTCCTAGCTTCTTAAGGTCGCTAATATCGCCTAGTGGAAAACAGCCTTAACCCATGCAACCGTGGCAAACAAAACCGTTAATGAACAACTAGTGCATTGGGACGATCTTAACATACATATCTCATTAACTTTTTTGAAACAGGTGCATGCAGGCATGTATGTACTGCGAGGCAAAGGCAAGTCATTTTCTGACCGGCTTTCGAGTATTTAAACTTGATAAACATATCAAACCAAGCAAACGTCTGTTATATTACCAAGCTCACACGCTTTGCTTTAACCATTCAACTACATCTCATAAAAACGCTACCGCTTAAGAGCACATGCATATATGACTATGAATTTGCAACCGAACCTTAGGCCCGTTCCAAACGCCGCTCTTCTGATGCGCCGAACCTAATGCAAATCAGCATAAACAAAGGATTTAGGTCATTATCATTAGGTTCGGCACATAAGAAGAGCGGCGTTTGGAACAGGCCTTAGTCAGTAGTTCAATGCTTAGAGCATCTAACCGGTCATTAGAAGGAGTGTCTGGGGCTCAGAAATCTTTCTTGAGTAATTGAGTGTGACGAACGTCCAAGTCCAACAAACGCAGTTCAATTTTGCCTGAAGCTTAGAAACATCTGCTGAGCGTTTGAACTTGACAAACGACTACCAAACAACCAATTGACTTTATATTCACACATATTCAGGTCACCCGTCAAAATACCCGTTAAAAGAAAGTGCAGAGTATACATCATACACTGAACAGCTGAAGTAAAAAACTTTTTGCAATTATAGATAAGTAATTAACTAGAAAATGAACATCTAATCTTGTGATATGATTGGCTGGCAGACTTGACACCAGAAATGAAATACCGTCGAGTTGTTGGGACTACGGCATTCTTTGCTGTTTAGTTCGTTGCAGAAGGAGGCTTTAGTGTTTCAACGACAACAATATATATATATATATATATTTACTTTGAGTTGCAGTTTGGACAATGTACAAAAACGTAATAGGGTAAGGGCGCCTTAACTTTTTGCCTCATACACGGTCTATATACCTGCCCAGTGACATCGTCTGGCCTTAGGGTAAAGTAACTAAAGTTTAAAGGGTCAGTTTTGGCTGATCTGGGAGTCGAATTAACCCTTTAACAGGAAAATTTCTGCAAGAGGTACCCAGTTGACGAGTAAATCGTCTGGCGTCTGGCGTCTGGCGTTAGCCAGAGTAAATATATAAGTAGGGACATAAATATCCGATTGCCTGTTAAAAAGGTTAAGGAAGAGAGATATGAGCAGATAGACTCAGTTAATGCTTTGCCACTTAAAGTTTATCCACTGACGAGTGAAATCGTCTGGTGTTATACAAACAAGGAAACAGTTTGGGCTAAGATGAGAGTCAAATTAAGGAAAAGGGACGGGCAGATAACTCATTCAACCTTTCAAAGGTTTGGGAGAAAGGTTTGGGAGAAAGGTTTGGGAGAAAGGTTTGGGAGAAAGGTTTGGGAGAAAGGTTTGGGCTAGTCTAAGCTGGTAGTCAAGTTAAAGAAGAGGAATGAAAAGTCAGTTATAATGCTTTGCATCTAGTCAGAGGTTCTTCACGAAGGGCATCTCACTAATTGAATGTCACAAACTCCAGGTTTTACTATTATTATTGAATTATGACTTTAGCCCGAGGGTGACATTGAACCCTGAGGGACCGTAAAACTCGATGTTTCTCGAGGCAAAAGTCAACAAGAGTTTTGTTATATACCAAGGCTTTTAAATTACAAAATACCAACCTGACTCGAAACTTGCAAAAGGCAAAAAGACAATACCAAAACACTTTGACTTTGTCTTCGCAATTCAACTAAACAAATACTCCAGACTCAACTAGTACAAAGAGCAGCTTTAAATTTCTCCAGGGTTTTTTCAGACCTTCTTTGAAGATATGTATAGATATTCTTTCTTTTGGAAAATGGGCTATTTCGTACCAAACAAGCTCGAAACAAGCTCTTGTTTTCAAAATGCTCCGAACGAAGAGTCCAAAGTTCTTGATCTGAAGCAATAATCATTGTGTATTCACGTGAACAACGCATGATTAAAGCTGACGTTGGAGGCCTTTCCTCGGCCGCAAAAGGAGATTTTAATCAACCTTCGGGTTCGTTTACATCTAAACTAAACCAATTCTTCTTTTTATATTTAGTTTATGCGAGTTTCAAAACCACCGTGAGATCCTAATCAATCGCGTTAGCCCAGTTAACCGGGCCAGCCCAGCTCATGTAAACAGCCCCAAAGTGAATAAAAATTGTCTAATTACGTATTTTTTCTCCCAGGTTAAGTTTACTTCTCGTTCTATTATTCAACATCAATCGAATTTCTGTCTTGGTTGAAGGACTGTTCAACGTCAAAGGTAAAAGAGACAAGGCACTTTACGGTTGCAGTTTCTTGAACATAACAGAGACAAGAATGGAAAGATGTTTGGCAAAGTGTCTGGAGAATTGTCTTTGTATGTCATTTCAAATGTGTGAACAAGGATGTCAGTTGTGTTCATCTGACAAAGAGCAAAGTCCATCTGCATTCCGTGAAAGAAAAGGATGTACTTATTACGCTTTTCAAAGACGTTCTGGGGTAAGGAAGTGATCTAATTACATGTCACTTTGATTAGATATTTTGTTAGAAGGAAGGAAGGAAGGAAGGAAGGAAGGAAGGAAGGAAGGAAGGAAGGAAGGAAGGAAGGAAGGAAGGAAGGAAGGAAGGAAGGAAGGAAGGAAGGAAGGAAGGAAGGGAGGGAGGAAGGGAGGAAGGGAGGAAGGGAGGGAAGAAAGGAAGAAAGGAAGAAAGGAAGAAAGGAAGGAAGAAAGGAAGAAAGGAAGGAAGGAAGGAAGGAAGGAAGGAAGGAAGGAAGGAAGGAAGGAAGGAAGGAAGGAAGGAAGGAAGGAAGGAAGGAAGGAAGGAAGGAAGGAAGGAAGGAAGGAAGGAAGGAAGGGAGGAAGGAAGGGAGGAAGGAAGGGAGGGAGGGAGGGAGGGAGGGAGGGAAGAAAGGAAGAAAGGAAGAAAGGAAAGAAGAAAGGAAGAAAGGAAGAAAGGAAGAAAGGAAGGAAGGAAGGAAGGATGGATGGAAAGAGGGAGGGAGGTAAAGAGGGAGGGAAGGAGGGAGGGAGGGAGGGAAGGATGGAGGGAGGGAGGGAAGGAAAGAAAAATAAGGAAGGAAAAGAACAAGAAAGGAAGGAAGGAGAAAAGTAATAAGAGAAGAAAAGACCGAAAAAAAGAATGGAGAAAGGAAGAAAAATGGAAGGAAGAATGAATAGAATAATAGATAAATGAAAGGAATGGATAAAGGAATTAAGAAAGGGATGATGTAAAGAATGGACTGATGTTATAAAATCAACTCAACTGAATTAATCGTCTTTTTTTTTCAATTTTAGGTTGAAAATCAACATTGTAAAAAGACTTGTTCAACAGAAATTAATTGCTGTATGACATCAAATCCTTGTAGGAATAATGGCATTTGTGAACCCGCCTCTCCAACCGACACCACAACACGCTTCAAATGCCAATGTCCTGCCAATTACACTGGAAACCTTTGCCAACATCCAATCGGCAAATCATGTGGTGCTTATAATAAGGGCAATCGCCTAGCTGGAAAGTACAAGGTGATGGATAATAACAAGAAACCTTTTGACGTTTATTGTGATTTCGACTCCACTTCAGGCATGGCCTGGACGCTCGTCCAATCCTACCAACTTCAAAATAAAGATCAATTCAAAAATCCCTTTCTTCTTGATAAGCCCGTAAACCAAGACAGTCCTGGCTGGGATTCCTACCGCCTTTCGAAATCCAGAATGGAATCCATTCAAAAAGATTCCATTAAATGGCGCATAACATGCCAGTATAATACCAATGGTGTGGTTTATACAGACTACGTCCGAGGCACCAATGACAAAATTAATATCTTGACCCACAATTCCAAAAAGGATTGCATAGCAGTTGAATACATTAACGTTCGGGGACACGCGTGCGAAAATTGCAATACTCGTATTATTCAGAAGTATGACGACGGCGTTACGATGGCATTGCATGTCAATGTTTATTCTCATCACCATGGTAGTTCTTTCCCCACGGAAGTTTGTACTTTTAAAACAGCCGACAGCAAAATATGCAATCCCGCCAGATATGAGGATAATTTTGGGTTTTATCATTGCGTAAACTCTGCTCATCGCTGCTCAGCAAATCCAACATCGACAACTCAAACATGGTTTGGAGGTTACTTAAGTTAAAAACAAGAGCTGCGTTTTATGTTGATGGTGCCCCTGAAAGTGCACAAATCGTTTGTTTCAAGCGATTAAACCCAAACGCTGCTTTTGACGGATTGTTTCATTGCTTTGCACTAAAATGTGTTCAGTACATATGCAGACAGACAGTACAGACAGACAGACAGACAGACAGACAGACAGACAGACAGGTCGAACAAATAGACAAACAGACGGACAAACCAACCAATGGATAAACGGACAGACAGACAGACAGACAGACAGACAGACAGACAGACAGACAGACAGACAGACAGAACAGACAGACAGAAAGACAGATCGAACAGACAGACAGACAGACAGTATCGTACTGTATAAAAATAAATTTAACTGGTCTATTCACGTAATTGTTTTCATTTCATTGTTGGTTTGGATTGGAGCTAGCTCTAACGGAAAATATTTTCACTAGTTATACGAGCTTAAAAACTAAATGTGGTTAACTTTGTCAAAACCCGGGAGTAAATATTTTAAGAAATTAATCACATAAAGGTGGGGTAATGTGGATAAAAATACTTGTAAATACTTGTAAATATTTAAACACTTGTAAACGCTTAAACACTTCAATAAAAATTTGGATGTTAGCACGCTGCCTCTCATCAATATGTTAATTAAGCCCGGTTAGACGAGGATAGTACTTGGATGGGTGACCACTTGGGAATGACCCCGTTTGGAACTCAGGCGTTTTTTGGAAACTCGGTCGTTTTTTGGAACTCAGTCTTGTTTTGCATAATTTGGCTTACCTGGGTCGCTCTTTGATTTCCGTCCAGTAAGTTGACATCAGCTTGCATGCTATTACAGTCACTACGAACCAGATCCTTCAACGAAATGGTCGCTGTACCTAGAAGTCTAAGAAAGAAAACAAAATGATGAAGTAACTCTAATCAGTCAAATATTTGAACAGAATCAAAACACTCGGCCAATTTTTAATCATTTTATACTTTTACTAATCTTTTCGCAAAGAGTAGGGGAATAATTATGAATTTTCTCTCAGGAAATGTGTTCTGTTAGGGCGCCCGGTTAGTACTTGGTAACCATCTGAGAATAACCTTGTGTCGATTTGGAAACGTGTTCGTCTCACCCGCGCTGTGATCGGCTCAACCGTGCTTGTGCCAGGCAGTGAACTTAATGTAAGTTGAAATGTGGTAAACTAATATTTCTTAGTTTATTCATGCATAAATTATCTTTGATGTGCCGCGTGTTAATAAATAGGTTATTGACCTTGCATATTAAATGACCTACTATATCGCTTTAAAACTACGTCTAGAATACCATTTTTTGGTTAAATAACGACAAATATCGTCTGTGTCATGAATAAACCAAGTCGGTTAGTGACCTTAACCTCGGTCACTAGCTACACTGGTTATTACCCTCGGGCCTGCGGCCCTCGGGGTTAATAACCAGCGTAGTGACCTCGGTTTCGGTCACTAACCTATACTTATTTATAAAAAAAATAAACTAAAATGGACACCCTGATTTTCTATAACTTCATGCAAAGTAGAATGAAAAACTATTTATACAAACCCTCCCCTCGCATATATCCTCCAAAATACACTCTTTTGCATTAGTCTATATACATATAGACATGTACGTTCTATTATACATAATCTGTTATAGTTCTACGGATATACAAATATATAGAAATTATTATATGCTTTCAATTTTATCAGCTGCTTGACACGCATGATTTATAGATGTAATTATAGGTTTGTTGCATGCGTGGATTGGATTATCTAATGTTAATGAAATTTTTTAAAGCTCTCCTGACTGGGAGCAGCCAGCAATTCATTCTTTTGACAATTTCCTGTCACCAAAAACACATCTCGTTTCGTATAAACATGACTATATAAGACATAGTTTAACGGCGCTACTCTGGCTCAAAGTTTTTTGAACGTAGCTTAAAAAATTACTGTGCTGTTCCGGACCCAACGTTTTGACACTCCGATCAAGTGTCTTCATTAGAATCATCAGGGGTGATCGCTGTGAAGACAGGTCCCATCTTCAGAGCCGGATTAACCTCCCCAGGACCGAAGGCAAAAATATTTTAGGGCCGGTCACAAACTGAGAGCCATCCCCGGAGTACGGTGAACTGAAAGCGTAGGTTGATCTGATCATCGGAGGTTCGTACTTAGGCTGCCTCAGGCGCCACTCCCCTCCCGCTTTCAAACAGAAGGGAGCCCGTGGCTGAGATAGCATGTGATTTTCTCAGGCTAGTTCGGACTTTCAAAGAGAAACTGCATAATTTTTTTATTCACTCATTTTTATGGGCCGATCAGAATCTGGGACCGGGGGCAAATGCCCCCTTTGCCCCATAGGTAATCCGCCACCGCCCATCTTCATCTTCACAACGATCACCCTAGCCTGGTACCCTGGCGCAATCAAAGAATATGGGCCAGGCAACCACTAAAGACTTCTGCTTTCCTATTGGTTGAAATTTCGCGCGTTTTTAGTGGCTATGAGTAAAACTGCAATCGTCATAAGTGGATTTAGCCCTGATGACGCGAGAATGAGATTAGTGGTTACCTGGCCCATATTTCTTTTGAAATTGGGCCAGGGTACCAGGCTACGATCACCCTTGATCGACGAAGACACTAGATCGGAGTGTCGAAACGTTGGGTCATGAACAGTAACTTTTTAAGCTACGTTCAAAAAACTTTTAAGCCAGAGTAGCGTTAAACTATATGTCTGATTCTTCACCTGGCTGCGTTGGGGATTTATTTGATGGCTATATAATATGCTCAGTTGCATAATAAAAGCTCGTAAAGTGAAAATGTATGCACGATGGGATGATATAGCGTGAGAACTGATGACACAAAAAATTAATTGTTTTTAAATCACACCAATAATTAGAAAACTTTTTTTTGTGTGTCATGTGGTGAGTCTTTATCAAGTCTTAAAGTGCCTATATATCATGTTTGGGGATTTTACATATTTAGGATATTTGGAACTTTCTGAAAAGATTTGTAATATATCTTCCTTTTCTAAAATTTCATCTTCATGGACTTTTTGGACACTGTTAAAGTTGACGGAAGTGACGTCTACGCATGCAGGAATCTGTAAAGTGGTTTTTGTATAGACAAATTCCTGCTTAGACGTCACTTCCGTCAACTTTAACAGTGAAAAAGTCCATGAAGATGAAATTTTAGAAAAGAAAGATATATTACAAATCTTATTAATTAAGTTTTATTAATTCTTTCACTAAGACCACGTTTACACGCCGTACCGGACGAATTCGGAACCGGTCTCGAATTAGTACGGTTCCGCCTGTTTGCACGGCGAAATAGGACGAATTCGAGACAGTGGTCTCGAATTTGTCTGGTACGGTGTACAGAGTTGGAAAAAAGCTGCGGGTATGCGGGTACCACCCGGAGGAAGGTTTACTTTAGTGAGGAAGGTTTAAAGTGAAAACACGTGAAACAACACATTAGGTAATCTGAGAAAGTTACAATTGATCAAGCAAGGTGTCGAGAAGAAATGCGATTTGCAGCAAAACATTGGCTAACCAACAATTATGCAGCACTGGCAGTGGCAGCAGTTACATGTGTGAGACATGTACGCTGATGTCTGCTGTGATGTCTGTATCTTTGCAGCAGTCGAGGGTAGTTAGCATGCAGGCTATTGTTATTATGTGCATGCATGCAGTTATTAGTAGCTATTGTAGTATGCCAAAGCTTGCCTAGGAAAACCTGGCAAACCAAGGTACTGTAAAAGTCACGCAGTATTTATGAACGTTGCAAAACACGAAATTCTCGCTATATATTTTGAGGAAGGTTATCTAAACTTAAAAACCCATCCGGAGGAAGGTGGAATACTTTTTCCAACTCTGACGGTGTAAACTCTAAAGTGTCTATCTCACCTATAGGGAAAATTGCAATATATCTTGTCGTTTCAAAATGTCATCTTCATGGACTTTTTCGCTGTCAAAGTTGGTAACTACTTATCGGAAGTAACGTCAAGCCTTTTGGAAAGAAATGATGCTTACAACATTACACATCTACTTTCCAAATAATTTCTTCGTTATTACGTAAACACAAGAAATAAGTAAACGAGAAAGATGTGTAATTTTATTGTAAAAACGCTTCCTTCATTCCTTTTTTGACGTCACGTGGGGTAAATAGTTGGGTGTAAGAACTTTACCTTCGCTTGCCGTTTGTCGTTCGGCGTACGAACGTGAAGCTTAAACTCTTACAAGACTTATGTTCACGTCTTACACAAGCCGCGTCTTGTCGCCTCTCGTATAAACGGCCCTACCGACTGTGACGTAAAGTTATGATCATTGTAAGTTTTGACATGTTTTGTCAGTTCTTGTTAAACAAGCTGTTGCTAGTTGTTATTAATACTCGGAGTCGGAAAACTCTAAACTCCAGACAGGACTCAAATTTACAATCTTACGAAACGGTTAGAGCGTCTGGCTGTAGCATTCGGAATTGAAGCCTGCGGGTTCGAGTCCCGACTATACTTATTTACTCAAATTTGTATAAGTTCTTACGGAAAATCATGTTTTGCTTCGAGATTAATATTAAACAAAAACACTTAAAAATTCGAAACTAATTGCATCTCAATACACTAAAGTTGAATAAGACCCCGTTTACACGATGCCGGTACAATTTGAAAACGGAACAAAATCATGCCGATTCTCAATTCTCATTGGAAGAGAATAGTCACATTTTACATACAGGCCAAAAAGTCTTGCGTTTACACGGTGCCGGTATAATATAATGACGGATTAGTATGCGACTATTCTCTTCCAATGAGAATTGAGAAGACTTTGTGAATACTGCTGACCCGAATACTTTCGTCGTATATATCGTGATTACCGTCATCGAACTGTTACGGCACGGGCGTTTACACGATACCGGTTAGTGTTCCGTTTTCATTTCATGCCGTCAAGGAACCCGTCTTCATTTTGTGCCGTTTTCATGTCATTTTTGTGCCGGTATCGTGTAAACGCAAGGCTTAAACGGCATGATTTTGTTCCGTTTTCAAATTGTACCGGCATCGTGTAAACGGGTCTAAGATCATGAAATTTCGTTCAATAATGCCGGACACTATAGTGACTATACAAAAATTTCTAATTGAAAGCAATAATGTGTACATAAACTATACGTCATAGTTGATCTCACGATCTCATTTACATATCAAACAAATTTAAATAACTCGAAAACAAAATGAGAAATGAAAAAGTATAAACGCCATTATTTATAATTTTTTAAAGATCTTAAAGATGAAACAAATTTAATTTTCGTTTCATTTCCACTTTAAGATCGTTCTACTGATCAAAACAGGACGTTTTTTTAAGAAAATTATATTCTCTTCTATGTAATTCTGCCCGTATTTCATCTTGTGTTGTTATAAACATATTTATTTTATAGTTTTGACTACAGCCAGTCTTATGCACGTGATCAAAAGCGTCATTCCAGACTCGCAACTGAAAGTAAAGCATGGTTCACACTTGGACACAAGCATATAAACATAAGCATAAGGATAAGCACAAGCCCGTTCACACACATGAAACAAACACAAAAGTAGCATACGCAAGCGCAGTATATTCTCTCCTATTGGTCAAAAAACCAATGTTTGTGCTTAATCTTATTTCATACCGGTTCTCACTTATGAAATAAGCACTAGTACAAACACAAGGGAAGGAAAATATTTGTTTCTTTTGTGCTTGTGCTTATTTCACGTCGGTTCTCACTTGATATTCTTTAATGCTTGTTTCCAAGTGTGAATCGGGCTTAAGGGGGTAAGGATAAACACGTGATTAAAATTGAATAAACAATTACAGACAGTCACACCAACATTGGTAGAAACCGAATAAGTAATTTGTTTGAGGCCTTGAAGACATCGCACTGCGAGGTAATTCATTTTCTTTCAACAACTCTAGGCGAACGGGTAAACATTTGCGAAATGGTATAACAGCGCGGGAATTAAAATAAACAGATCGGAGTCATGGAGCTGAGCATATGAACAGCTAAGCAAATATGATACAGATCGGGGAAAAACACAACTCAAACCTGTTTCGTCCAAGTCTCTCCCAATCTTTTACTTGAACAATTAAGTTGTCTTCTGGAACAAGCGCTCGCCCTTGTAAATCCCATTCGAACGCCTAAAATAAAATAAATCGAAACAATGTATAAATACGACAAAAACACAAATATATATATATATATATATATATATATATATATATATATATATATATTTATATATATATATATATATATATATATACAAATACAAGTCGATATATATATATATTTTCCCACATGCGGTTGTCACCGACGATGGCATGTGTATAAGTAATTGGTGAAATTCATTCAGATTGTTCCAAGCTACACTGATGAGCTGTTGTACAGCGAAACACCGTGTCTATAGATTGAACTATATATATATATATATATATATATATATATATTGTACATATAGACAAATATCTTGAAAACGGAGAAGAATTAATTTAAATTCAACCAGATAAAATACACAAGGCTAAAAATTTTGATTTGATGTGTTTAAGTTTTTTAAAAAAACACGCACCTCGTTCCATACTGGATTAAGTTCGTCGTGGATTACTTCGGTTTTCTTCGATATCCCTATGGAGAGAGGATTATACTACTTGTTAAACGTATGTCATTTCGGCGGCGAAGACCGCGCTAAAAGTCAACTGAAGATTTCGGGAAAATTTGAATAAAATATCAAGGCGGAGAAACGTCGATTGGAAGGATACACGACTTACCGAGAAATGACAAGATACAGTAAGGATCACTTTTGCCTAGTTTTTCGACATTCGGAAGATTGCTTGCGCTGGCCGCAACGACACGAAGGGCCATGTTTAATCACCTTTATCTCTCCCTACACATACACACAGCTGGTATTGTATGTTCAACAATACTCTAATTTGCTCAACGTGGGAGCCAGGGGGTTTCAAGGTCACCGTAATCGATGTAACGAATAGCAACAAGACTGCCGAGAAACAACGAAGTTTGTCAATCTCAGTTCGAACAATGTAAAGTAAAAAATAAGCTTAGATTACAGTCTTTTGATTAATCAAAAATATATACGTTTCAATATGTTATCATAATTCTTATCATTTAATACGTTACGCCTAGCCTATATTGATAGAGTTTTAAACATATTACGTTGTCGATAAATTGTTCCTTTTTTAATTTATGCGCATGACATTTTCTTTTCTTTTTTTAGACAAATAAATAAAAGTCAAAATTATAATTCAACGACTTCAAAGGGGTTGTCATGACTCCCCACTTACGCAGTCGGCTGCTTAACTGCTTAGAAACGCGAAATTTAAACGTTAACAGCATGAGTCAGGAAAGCTTTTGTGAAATTATTAAAAGTTTAATATACTACTCAAAAATTTCTTTCAAAGCTGGGTGCTGTATTGGCCAATCTGCTAAATGCTTTACATGTCGTAGATAAAACCGAAGTATAAAGATTTAACACGGTATACAATTAACTTGTTGAAATATTTTCAGACGAAGTAAAAGTTATTATTATTATTATTATTATTATTATTATTATTATTATTATTATTATTATTATTATTATTATTATTATTATTATTAAAGTTGAGTCAAGGATGTCTGTGTATTAAGTCTGGTCGAATTGAATCGAGGTTGAGTCAAGTCAAGTCGATACGAGGTTGAATCAAGTCAAGTCAAGTCAAGTCGATGAGTCAGATGGCTCACTGAATTCGAGTGAAACGAGTCAATGGCTCAGCTCGAGTCGAATCGATAGCTTAGCACGAGTCTAGTCAATGATTCAGCTCGCATTCAATGGCTCAGTGCGAAGTCAATAGCTAATCAGCGCGAGCCGTATATTGAGTCAATGGCGCAGCTCGAGGCAAATCGATCGAATTAGCTCTACTTTCAAGCTTCGTCATATCACTGACCGCAAATGCTAAATCAAGGACGTCAACGACACAAAAAGTTATTTCTCGGAAAAGACTTGAATGGAGTATGACAGACCAGCACTGCCTATCTTATCTTATCTTATCAACATTTGTACCTAGCGGTACAGGAGAAGTAACAATAGGACTCTAGGTCCCATGCTCGACAACGGGGTCATTCCCAAGCGGCCACCCATCCAAGTACTAACCCCGTCCAACCGGGCTTAACTATTGGTGAGAGGCAGCGCCCTAACAGCACACGCCACCCGTGCACCCGTGCAAATGGTATTATTAAAGGTGATGTACAGTCCGTTCTGCGCATGTCCGCCATGGAGTCCCTAAAACATGACATTCGTAGATATTGTACATGAAGTACTCAGCTCAGTTTAAACCGAGCAACATGGCAGAAAACAAAGTGATTCGGTGAGGATATCTCTTCGGATTTCTTCTATTTCTTTTTTGTTTTGGGTACAAGTAATCAAGAGGAAGTAAGAAAAGCCCACAATCTTCAGTAAGGTATCAGTATACTTTTTTGTAAATAGATGTAAACATTAGTTTCGTACATGCGCAGAACGGACTGTACGTCACCTTTAAGGGCAATAGTTCTCAGTCTGCACGTGGCCACGCAAAAACGACAAAACTGGGGGGGGGGGAGGGAGAGGGGGGGCAAAAGCTTTCGCCAAATAAAGGGCAAGATGAAACGAATATATTTCGGGAGAAGAGATCAGGGGCGTGAACCCAATAATTCTAAATATCAAATAGTTGGTCAAACGAGGAATTGCTGCTGCTGATTACCACTGTAATTGTTAAACATGTTTTCCGCTTTATTGGTTACTTTTAGATTAATATTCAGAACACTTTCAGAGTTTCAGTGACTTTTGATTGTTTCCATAAAAATGTCTGTCTTGTCTTGTTTTGCCCAGCTCCTAAATACCCGTTTATACATTACAAGTTTTTCGATCAATTCTTTCCTTTTTGACACTATGTCTCTGATATGAAAATTTTCATTTATCATTGCAAAAAGTTGGTCATTGTCATATGGCACCCCCCCAATCGTGATTCCTTCACCACGTCCCTGGAAGAGATTTAAGCCTGATTTAGGTAAGTATTCGCAAACAATCATTGCAAAATTTTGATGTGATTCGCGAACACGAATGCAGATGGTCTGACACTGTTTGCGACTAATCGACAATCAATAGAGAATGATGGATTTAATTCAAGTTGGCGTCATATCGTAAATCCTAACATTCTTTTGACCGTATGATGTCGTCCCGCTGTGTACATCAATATTGAGTAAGTCTTTCTTCTACTGAAATTTAAATATTGATTCCGAGCGAGCGAACGAACAAACGAACAAACGAACGAACGAACGAACGAACGAATTTCAGCCCGGGCTGAAATTTCATCCTGGTTACTGGGGGATGGAAAAGAGGGAGTAAATGTTTTGAATAAGAAACATGAAGTATGGAATACACAAAGTGCCTTGTGAAAAGCGATACGATAAAAAAGGAATAAATATGGTTTATTTGAAATACACATCTTGAAATATGGGTATATTATAAGTAATATTGGGCATTTCACTTGATTACATAGCATGTTCTAAGGATTTTGGGTGGAGGAGAATTCGAGTGTAGAATATATACATTTTAAGACCAAACTGGGACCAGTTGCGAAAAATGCAACTACACAGCCTTCCGGCAGGAATTGAACCCACGACCTTGCGATTCTAGTGCAATGCTCTGACCACTGAGCCACGGAGGGCGTTACCGAGAGCTTGATCGCGAGTTCTGTATATGATAATAAGGTGGTAATGCCAGGAGAGAATTGGGTATATTATAAGTAATATTGGGCATTTCACTCGATTACATAGCATGTTCTAAGGGTGAAGGAAAATTCGAGTGTAAAATATATACATTTTAAGACCAAACCGGGACCAGTTGCGAATAATGCAACTGTTAATTGGGCATTTAACTTTCGAGTTAAATGCCCAATATTACTTATAATATACCCAATTATCTCCTGGCATTACCACCTTATTATCATATACAGAACTCGCGATCAAGCTCTCGGCAACGCCCTCCGTGGCTCAGTGGTCAGAGCATTGCACTAGAATCGCAACGTCGTGGGTTCAATTCCTGCCGGAAGGCCTGTGTAGTTGCATTTTTCGCAACTGGTCCCGGTTTGGTCTTAAAATGTTATATTCTACACTCGAATTTTCCTTCACCCATCTTGAAATATGTTTGTTTTATGCTGCATGTTTGTGACAACTTGGCTGATTTCCACACTTCGTGTTTCTTATTCAAATCATTCTCCTCTTTTCCATACCTCAGTAGCCGGGCTGAAATTTCAGCCCGAGCTAAAATTTCCCAATCTATTCGTCCCCTTAGAGCATTTTCACGTTTTCAAGACGACGTCAACTTACCAAAAGATGAGAACTGTTGCTTAAGATTTACGGCGTTTGGTCTTCTACTCGTTGCTGCTTCAATAATCAACACTCTGGGGACTGTATTTCTATATCTTTATTTCGTCTTCAAGAATCGTCAACACTCTTTGCATGCATACATATTTCAACCTATATATTCAGTCTGGATGTTCACGGTTAAAAAGCAAGACGAGTTTTACAATTTAAAGAAGTCACGGTTAACTGACTATTGCATTCCAAAACGCCCCATCACCCATGCAGTATTGCTGAAATGATTGTAGTGTCAGTATTGAAGTCAATCTCAAGCAATAATTCTCATCTTTTGGCGAGTTGACGTCGTTCTGAAGACGTGAAAATGCTCCAGGACGCATTGAGATTACTCTAGGACTAAAGATTATTCAATCTCTTTGTTTTCCAAAAATAATTATTTTGTTGAAAGGACGTTGCCGTTGACGTCGTAGATCTTTAAAGTCCCTAATCACTCTATTCCAATCTGTCTAAACACTTAATATCATGCACTCTTAGGCCCCGTTTACACTAGAGCAAAAGTATCTGGATTCACATTGTTTTTTATTCCCATGATGATGAAAAACAATCTGAATCCGGATACTTTTGCTCTACAGTGTGTATCAAAAAAATTCGAACCCTTAGAAAATGAATTAGCATTCTTTTCAAACAACCTATTGTAGTAGTTTGAAAGCCCTAAGCACTTCACTGAACACACAGATGCGTAAAACACACGGTCTTATACACCTGGGAAATTAAGATAACTTGAAGTGTATGCATGGTGAAAGTATTTAAAAGCTTTTTCGTTTCGTTTAACTTATGTGCTGATTAATTTATACGCAGCGCTTTTAGGGCTTTCAAACTACTGCAATAGGTTGTTTGAAAAGAATACTAATTCATTTTCTAAGGGTTCGAATTTTTTTGATACACACTGTAGTGTAAACGGGGCCTAATTAAGGCCTGGCCAAACGCTTTCAACATCGCATTCAACATCATTCAACATTGTTGAACGATGTTGAATAATGTTGAAAGCACGAGTGGCCAAATGAATTTAACATCGTTCAACATTCATGAATGACAATTAATTGAACGCGGGCTACCACAAAAGCTGGAATCGACAATATCCCGCATGGTGCATGTCTCTGTTCAACAAAGTTGAATGAAATGTGGCCAAATGCGTTCAACACCTTTCAACATTTTGAGAATGGTAGAAATGTTGAACGCGTGTTGAACGAAAATTTGAACATGTTCAAATTTCGTTCAACATCATTCAACACCATTCAACAACGTTCAACATCGTTCAACAGGGGGTGGCCAAACGCTTTGAACATGTTGAATTCAACAATGTTGAACGATGTTGAATGAAATGTTTAAAGCGTTTGGCCAGGCCTTGGCAACCAATGGGAGGTTATCCGTGTCACTCTAAAATATATATCATGAAATTTCTTTCCCCTATGTAGATTCTTCCCATCGAATTTCTTAAATCCCCTCTACATTTCTTTTCTTACAATTTTTTCCAGTCTATATTTATACATATGTGGCTTATCTTAACTAAATACAAGTTTTACCATGACCTAAAAACATGTTCTATTTCAACGTCAAACATAAAAAGTTTTCCTTCATGTTTGTGCCCTCAGCCAATCACGTCTTGCCAACCCACGGTATCAACAAAACTACACATTAAAGTCTCTAGGTGTTAAAGGAACAATTGTGAAAGAAGAATTGTAAACTCCGTATTAATATATTCTGTCATTATACCTTCACTATTATAATAATAATGTTATATAAGTATATGACATTAATACACAGCAGTACATAATGGCATACATCAAGCTCAACCTATACGTTCAAATCATCTGAGTCCAATAGTCACTCAGAGCGTCTCACCGACCATCAGAAGGCTGTCGGTTCGTGTCCCGTTTGGGAACGTATAAAATTTTCTAAGTAAAACCCCCCGAAGGCGAAGAACATATTACCGACACACTATTCTCATATCCAAGCTGGCATATACAGTACTCAGTAGTCAGTACAGTACATATATCTTCTGGCATATATATCTCAGTCTCTTATAATCTCTTCTCTGTCATGTCTTTTCTGTTAATGCATTAGCACGCTGCCTCGCATGGCTGCGGTTCAAAGTTATAAGTCCTGTCAAACGAGATTAGTATTGGCTTGAGTGGGAGTGATAAGGCAGATACGCCTCCGCTTCCGCCACATTGATCTGCGCTTTTCACAATCCAGCCACCGGCTACAAGTAAGGACTATTAACTCCCTCTTTTCGTTTTCAAGGTACTGACAACATTCAACTTATATATATAGTAAGTGCAGTACTGGCTTGCATGTTTGACACTTAGCTATCAAGAACATCGAATATAAATGGAGAGAACATTATCTAGCGTACAATAAACCATAGGGTTCAATTAAAACACACACCCAGGCAAGCTTACCTATCAGTTCTAACTTGGCAAAGGGATCAGAACTGGTTTTTTTCTCTTTACCAAGAAGTCCCGATCCTAGTATCGGCAAAGCTTGCGCGCTAATCCCACTCACTATGAGCCGTGGCATGTCTACCACTGATTTCCAAGTAGATCAAGTATACAGTTCGCAGCTATCTTCTATATGACCAGACGAGTGTACGAAGCAGACTTATCAATAACATGTGATTAATGACCATTACTCCTCTGTGGAAACCTTATTAAGTGTTTTATTAATTAGAATTAACGACCGAAAAACAAGGCCAAAAAGATAGTTGTATATGCATGATTAGTTTAGGGCGCGTTCTTTTGGGTCTATCCATATATAATTCTCAGTTCTGATTCGAGGTACAAGTAATTGTGTTCTTTTGGGATTGCTTTGGAGTATTTGATTCGGTTCCTTTGAGCGCTGGTGTTCTTGGAATCGTTTGAAAGGACCGTTTCATCGTGCTTATACGCTAGCAAGCATGAAATCTGTCCTTCCAAACGAGTAACCCAGCGTTCCTAACCCGTCATCAGTCTTCAACTTTTTTGGGGGAAATGGCCAATTCACTGATCGGTGATAGAAGGTTTCACGATAGCGGCCACCATTTTTCAAGTAGGGCAAAACACAATGAATTTTAATTAAATGGTATGTGACTTTACATCCCATAAGTATAACCAATAAATATTTATCATTGTGTTTGGCCAATTTGCAAAATGGCGGCCGCTATCGTGAAACCTATTAAGTGGCATTTAAAAAAAATTAGAGAAGCATGATCGGGCAAGAACAAACTTTAACCCATAATTCAGCGCGGCCCGTTTCAACCTAGCGTTTCAACCTCAAGGGTCAAGGGGAAATTTTGACAACAGGAAAAACCTACAAACATTCATGATAAGATCCAGAGCGGCTATTAAACTATTTACTATTTAGTGTATTTAAAAGAGTTTATGAAATAATCTTGGTTGTTCCTGTCCGATTTCGCAGGGGCCATGCCAAATCTTAATTTACATAGCGTGGGCTTTGCGTTGGATGCTCCGATTCATTGCATGAAACAAGCAAATGAAGCAATTTAATAGATAGCATCGGACAGGCGTAGCCTAAGCACGAGAAAGCTAGTCGTAACCTGGTGGTCCACCACCTGAGCGAAATTCTCAACTGGCTACCCTATTCATTTGCCAACGTATTCCGTACTGTGACTACTGTAGATTTTCACGACACTAGGAATTTAGGAAAACCTTCAAGAATACAGTATTAGTGTTTTTTTAAATTATTTACATGCACAATCCTTGAGTCAATAGACTTTTATATACAGATTTATGGAGTCAGGATATTTCACGCCGCGGTATCAGTGTTAGATTTTATAGTATGGCGTGCAACTGCGTATATATAAATATGAGTTATTGGTTCCAAAAATCCTTGTTTAAAAGTTTACGTATACTGCTATTAGGGAGGTGTTGCTTTAATAACCCTTTAACAAGGAATATCGGCAAGGCAGGCTAAACATTTCCGCAATATAAATACTTTTCCCCGGGTAATTTAAGGCTGGTTTCCATTCAGGGAAATTTTCGACAGGATCGGAACTACAGGGAAGTTTTTTGTCTTGTGAGCTGAATGACTTTAGCACAAAGGAAACTTTCCGCCCGTTCCTATCCTGCGGAAGATTTTTCTGAGTGCATTGACCATTACACAGCATGTTATTAGGCTCTGTTTACATGAAGCGGATTGAGTGTTCAAGTCAAATCTCGCATGTTGTTTCTCCGCTCCTTGTTGAAGAAGATTGAAAGCTTTCGATCTGATCGAAACGAATGGCTGAAGTCAATCCACGCCGAGTAGAGTGGATTGACTTGAGATTCAAACAAGGATCGACTTGAATGTCTCCAATCTTGATTCATCAACACGGTTTGACTTGAAAATGCCTTGATACGCATGAGTGAAGTTGGTGCGTGTCGTGCTAAATGGCAGACATTGAGGGAAGCATGCATACAGAAAATAGTGTTCCAAAACCGAAAACAAGGTTCCAAGCAGATCGGATTCTCCATGTAAACATGTTCCTGGATTGACTTCACTCGCGTTTTTCGATCTGATTCGGGACTGTCACTCCGCTTTATGTAAACGGCAGGGCCTAACAGACTGTGTAATGACCAAGAGAAACACGAGTAGTTGCAATCGTTGCACAGAGTATATACAGCTCTAGCTATTCTATACTTTGCTGGGCAACTCGATTGCCGCAACTTGTCTCGCACGATTTTAACCATTTACACAGCATGTTACATACAGTGGAACCCATTTCGTTATTACGACCACTTTTTCTGGCCTGAATACCTTCTAATAAGCAGTGTAGTACTCCCCGTTAATATACGACCACATTTTTTTTGCCCAACGATGGTCATATTAACGACGAGGTTCCACTTCAATGGTTCGTGAAAGTTGTTTTGCAACAATATAAAAAATAGCTTACCTGAACTTAGCAGCAAAAGAGAGACGGCCACTAAACGCGAAATTGACACGATAGTCCTGGCCAAACGCTTTCAACATTTCATGCAACATCGTTCAACAACGAAAATTTGAACATGTTCAAATTTCGTTCAACATCATTCAACACCATTCAACAACGTTCAACATCATTCAACAGGGTGGCCAAACGCTTTCAACATGTTGAATCACAGTTGAATGCAACAATGTTGAACGATGTTGAATGAAATGTTGAAAGCGTTTGGCCAGGCTTAAGCCATCCCTGTCGTAACTTAATTCCTGACGCAATCAATAATACATACAATTTAAGAGCGAGCAATGCTAACGGACGGACCTACATATTTTCAGGAACAGAAAGCCATAAAAGATCCTTTCTTTCAAGTGCATGCAAATTTTTGTAACTTGGCCTTCATTTTTATCTTGTATATCTTGTTTTTATTCTTGTAAATGTTTTAACAAACATTTTATATTATGTTGCTCATTTCACTATATATTATAATTCAATTTTGTAAATCCATTGTACTTTTCTAACCTAAGATGGGTGATTAAAGATTATTATTATTATACCATTGCGAGACAAGTTGTAAGCGAAATTACACCTTGTCACAGGGGCCCAATTCAAGAAAACCAAAAAGAAGTTTAAAAATTTCGAAATTTTTCAGGTTGGGATTAGAATACAGAAACGATGTTTACATTATGAAATAAGTTGTACACGAGAGAAATCTCCATACCTTTAAAGGACAGTTTTGTACAAGGATTGTAATTCTTCTCTTCGCTTTCATCGTGCAAAGCTGGTAAATCCCGAACCGAGATCGCTCGCGCAACAAGACGATTAGAGGCTGGCTTCTCTGGCTTCTCTGGCTTCTCCGCCATCGTCAGCCACTTGGAACGTTCTAAGCTTAGGCTTGCATTGGTTGATGAACTCTACAAGAGGTGAGAATTTTAATATATGAATGCCAAAATAATTAGCATTTAGTGAGGCGGTAATGTTGGGTGCCAGTTCGGGATCAGGATTATAATGAAGTCGCTATTTACATGTATTATAAGCTTTTGAGATTGACCAGTGACGCGTTTATCAACTAATTACATTCGTCTTTCCATTGACATTGTCTAACAAAGGCCTTGTCTACTAGCTGCGGGGAGGTTTATAACTACAAAGAATCCTACCGATCGTCCAACTCAGACTCACCCATAGGCAAGGCAATCCGCGGGGAAGTTAAACCACGGTTAAACGCCATCGATCACTTGCCAATTAATTGGCTCTAATAGAAATATGCATAGTATAGGTACATCTATTTAATTTGGACATAGGTCATATAGTGACGTTCTTCATTCTTTTTTGTAGTAATTGTATTCAGTTTCTTCAGTTGAGAACGTAGCGCTTAATTGTTTCAGAAGTACAAAAGTACATTTTCTCAAATTGGAGATAGTGAAGTTCCTCATTCCTCTTAGTTCCTCTTTTAAGTTTTAAGTTTTTTAAGTAATATCGTATTCAGATTCTTTGAAAACTTCGCAGTTCGTATATGTATATACACTTGTTGAAAAAAATTCTGTACAAAACCAATATCAATGTCGGTATATTAAACTCGGCTGTTGAAAGAAGCCTTTGTATTATACAATACAGATAATTGAAATAGTGTCCTAAAGATCTGTTGTATGATGGAAAAACGCTGATATAAAAACAATACAGTTATGTATATACATATATATCTTGGATGTTCAGAATTTAGTTCTTCACATTTGAGTTTTCAATATTATGTTCAGCTTTTTACTCCTATCACCTCGAGGACGTGTACACATGCATATCTACGTGTACACATGCATATCTTTAGTCTTCATACTCTGGCTAACGTTAGACGATCAGTTCTACTTGGCAATCAGAAAAAGCTCACAAGAAGAAAGAGTTAAGGTGCAGTAACGTCGTGGCCGGGATCAGGGGGGCTACATCCCCCCCTTACAATTAATTTGATATTTGTCGCAAATTTTGTGGTTGTCGGTGAAATATGCTTTGCGACCCCTTTGGACTTGAGTCGCCCCCCTGTTGCACAGCTCCCACGCGACGCCACTGTTCTGAGGAGCTCTGCAGCTTTTTGTTTTCGCAATTCCACTCCTGTTTCTACTATGAATAAACTGCAACGTTTGCAACAGTTCTTCTAGAAGTAAAGAGTTTTTCAACATCACATGCCATTCACCATAAAAAAATGCGGTTTTCAAAGCAAAAAAAGTATATACATTTACTTTAGTATATATTACAATATTTATATGAATTATATAGTTCTTTTATTTCATAATATCGTATCCAGTTCATTTCAGAACAGAAGCTTTCTTGTCAATCTCTATTTTTTAAGAAAGGTTCATGAAAGTCCAACTGCGCTATGACAATTGAGTACGTGTACAAATTGTTCCTTTGTTTTCGAATAGAAAACCCACAGGTTTTAACCTCTGTATCTAAAGCCCTAGCTTAAAAATCTTTTTAAATTCAGATATTCCGGCGAAATTCAAATAACCTGACCATCGTATTTGGATTGAACCAAGTGTTTTAGTCGAAACACACATGCATGCCGGCAACATGTTTTGTTTTTTCAACCCATTTCTACTCTGTCTAACGCCAGACTTCAAAGAGAAACGACTCAGACATCCTAGACAGCAACGGCTTAACAAGTGCTTAACACATTTGTTTGAATGCCAGATAATTTTACTCGTCAAAGAGAGAACCCTCAGACATCCTAGGCAGTAATGGTTAACAACTGATTAACCATCCCTACCTGAGCCAGCCCAAAACGGCCCATTGTTTTACTCTGTCAGTCTAACACTATATTGTGTTACTCTGTCTAATATAACGCCGGACGATTTTAGATGCAATCGGCCGTAATCTCTATTAGAGGTAAGCCGATGTTAATAAAAAGTCGATTGCCGATACCGATTGTTAAGAGCCGATATTTTCCCACCATCGGCCGATTAATCGGCAAAACCGATGTTTGCTAACCTGATGCTCAGTGCTCCCGTTTTGTCGTTTTATTCATCTCAAGTTTCGCAATGAGAGGAAGTCATCAAGCCAATTCTCGTATTTTGACCCATTTTGAGCGCAACAAAACAAGCAGAAAACAGTCAAGTAGTCAGCAGTGTTTCCTTTATTTAAAATATTTTTGTATCAACAACTCAACAAGCGCAACAATGCCAAACAAGGTAAAGAATTGAAGTATACGATACGCCGTACCACAGACGCTCGCTCCCCAATTTTGACGGGAGCGTTGCGGCTGTACACAGACTACGATAAACGAGGACGAGAGAGCAGAAATACGAGGACGAGAGTCACGAGACAGCCGATCCGATGGAAAGACAATCGGCCGATGGCCGATTGTGAGAAAAACGGTTATAAATCCATGTCCTATTTCCACGAATTTTTGGCCTTAGGTTAGGTGTGTGTTGGGGTCAGGCTTTCATGAAGTACCTGGATTATTTAGGACATGGAACTATTACCAGAAAAGCTAGCCGTTAATCGGCTCTGCCGATGTTTTGCCGATGATCGGCTCACCTCTAATGTCTATACCGTATAGACACTGATCTCGAAATAATAGACTGGTTAAGCATCTTTTGTTTACAAAATGAAGCCGGAAGTCACCCATTACTAAGGGACCAAGTGATGGTCTTTCTAGCGTATTCTGGCACCGATATAAATATTTTGTTGAATGAGATGCTGAATCTTTGAAAGAAAATATAGTTCAATAGTCTTTTTTGGTACAGAAGACGTTTTAAGAAGACATAAAGACATTTTTCAGCTTGTTTGGTACCTTAAGTAATTACGGATTTCTTTTGTTTAGCTGGCTTCATTTTATGAACCAGTGGACAATAGGTTGCGCTATCCAGTCTATTATTTCGAGATCAGTGCGTATAGAGTCTTTGTATTAATTGTATATACGAGTGCATGAAAGAAAGAGAGCGTAACGAATAGCATTAATTAGTGAATCGACCAGCTGTGTGTAAACTGTAAGCTTGGTTGGTGATGCATGCGTTCTTATCTACGCGGGTAATTCCGCAATAATAGGACGACGACGGCAAATAAGTTATTACAAAGAAAACATGGATCAGGACATCGTATATTGTATGCTTTATATATTTTGTAAGATCTTTAAAAAGCAGCCATAGCTTGGACAACATGACGTATGATAGATTAACGCCAAAGTAAACTAACAACTTTTGCTGTTCCTTGCCACAACGTTGTCTTGAAAACGTGAAAACGCTTCAGTTGACGTTGTATGTGCAACGAGGACGATGTTGGGATTACTCTTGGGACTGCAAATTATTCAACGCTTTGTTTTGGTTGAAAAATACTATTGTACTTGGGTCGTCGTCGTGACGTTCGCGTTGTGCTTGCTTAAGGTCCCAACAGTCACGCACAATGATCCTAAATTCAAATTACCCTGCATGCATGCAAGTGGAACAACAAAGAGCAAGCTTGAAGGCACAGCGTCAGGTATAAAATTACCGCTTAAATGAGTTTTGTGGGACAAAAAAAATGACTAAATTTTGGGTGCAAGGTATTGTTGGATTGCAATCAATCTCCTGAGATTTAAAGGACAAAGACACAGTGGCCATGTTGGCTGGTAGGTAGAATAGTTAACAAATAGATTGCATTTTCCCGTTGTCTATTCAGTTATAGGTGCACAGATGACGTCACAACGTGGTAAGAACAAAAAAGTGACCCACGAGACGCAGTCGAAGTGGGTCACTGATGTTCTTACCATGTTGTTACGTCTTCCGTGCATCTATAACTGCATGAACAGACAACGGCAAAATGGAATCTATTTGTTTTATACAATACAAAAATTTAAAAAGGTTTTAATCAAAACTCTTGCCGGATTTTGGGGCACGAAGAAGGAAAAAAGCAAGTCAGCTGACGTGATCTGACGTGACCATGTGTCTGCCCTGTAATAGATCATGGCCAACAACCAATGAAAACACGCATAGCAACCAGGGTATTGTATAACATCTAATTAATATAACATTATTTTGTACTTACCAACGAACATGACCGCCATGACGTCACGTGCAACCCAGCAATTCTAAAACATTAAAGAAGTCCGTTGTATTTTTTTCTTCAAAATTTTAAAGTGTATGAAATTCTCCGTAACTTAAAGTTGACCACGAGATTGCGTCCTAGTGACACAGTCATGCACAGCTGTGCCTTCTAGATCTAGGCTGGTTTACACTCAGGAAAATTTCCTTCAGGACCCTGATATGAGATGACTAAAATTTCTAAAGCGAAATTTTGTAGGTCACCTAACCCCAAACACTATCAGCAAGTGGGTTACCATGTTTCATGCGAGTAACCTATCAAGTCACTAATTTCCAAATACAAGGGGATTAACCCTCTCTCCTTAATTCACAGAGGTTAAATTTCGGAGATTGGAGGTTTCGGGGGTCGTCGGAGATGCTCGGAGGCGTCAGCTGGACATAAGTAGTGCGGGCGAAACTAGTCGAACGGAAAATTGCTATCCGCCCGCACTCCTTATGTCCAGCTGACGATTTCGACGCATCTCCGACGATCCCCGACATAGCCGATCTCCGAAAGAACCTCTGCGGAGAGAGGGATTAACACACCATGAAGTGCCAACTGCGCGCTTGCGTACATTGGTGTGCTTATTCAGATAAGTCGTGAATCGATTTTACGGTACTGATGAGACCAAAGTCAGTGCACGGAGTAATACGGAAATCCCTGCAAATCCTATATGTCCCCAAAATTACTGAAAATATAAAGAACACTTTTAAAGAAAAACACAAAAAATTTTAAAAATCCTTGAAAGTTGGAGATCTTTGAAAATCTTCGAATGCGAATTTAAAAAATCCGAAAAATCCTCAGTCTCGTATGCTTTTTTGGGAGATACACCCCTCGGCGAACAGCAGTTCATTCCGCGACATTCATGCGTTTTATTTCAATGTATTTTTTGTACTTTGTAATTCTTGGGCTTGTACCCATTTATCAATTAGGGAAGATGAGAGAACTATGATTTGAAGCCGAGAAAATTATTCTTAACTGTTGAGAATTCTGTTTATTCGCAGACGATGTTCGCAAGCAATAGTTGTCTTTTTATCACTTAAAGGACATTGGCAATAAAACTGAAGTTTGTCAAATTTGACAAACAACTTCATTTTTATTGCAAACTCGACGAACAGTTTTCGAAAACGAAATTGCTACGACCAAAACTTACTACAAAATTAAAAAATTATAAAAAATATACTTCCTCACCTTTGTAAAGTACTGTTTTCATGATATTTGATGTGTACAGCATCTCAGTGTGGAATTTGTTCGGTATTTTGCTCCTTCGTTTGTTTCAACGAAAACTACAGCCAACATTTTGGGGGAAAAAAATAGAAAACAGAATTCCAAAATCGCATACTTCAAAATAACAATCCCGAGAGGAGACTGAAACGAGTAAACTCGTATAGTCCCTAATAAGTTCCAGTCTCTCTCTCAAAACCACATTTTGAAGAACAATTTCTAGTGATGTTAATTTCCCGCGCTAGGCTCATCACCGTTCAGTGGATCAATCAAAACGCAGAAATCTTCGATTAATTTGGAAAAATTATAATTATTTTCACAAAAAAATTCGAGAAAAATGTCCAATGAGAAAATCCAAGAACTTTTGATTTTCCAAAAATCCTGAAAAATTAGCATAAAACTATAAAAATTCTTGAGCGAAAAGACGTCCAAAATAGTGAAGATAAACGTCAGGGAAAATGCATTTCAAACAACCTTGTACCCAGCGCCTTCGCTTTTCCAACTCAGGCAAACAAGATGTTGATAGTAGAAAAAGAATCGCCAACCAAATGAGTGAGTGGAGCAATTGTATTTGGAGCCGTTGAAAATGAATTATACATATTGAAAAACCTGAAGAACTTCACCAAAGAAATACTCTATCGCTATGTACCATTTCATTGCGCACCGTTCAAACATCCACAACCCAATCCGTGCATGTACTGGCCATTTCGAAATTATTGAAAGGATGCCAGTCCTGGCAATCATTAAAAATTAAATTTTGTCCTTTACCCTTTGCATACTTAATTTTGAGATGCAATTACTGCATATCTGAGGCCTTGCCACACGTACCGTTTTAGCTTGAAAACACAACTTTTTTCATCCGTTTTTAAAAAAATGCGCGTCCACACGAGAACAGGAAAACGGCGTTTTCAAAAAGTTCCACTTTGGCGACCGTCTTCGAAAAGTTCCGTTTTTGATAACCGCTTCAACGTTTACGTGTGGACAGAAGGTCAATCCGTAACACAAAAGTTGCGTTTTCAAAAAAAATCCGGATACGTGTGGACGGGTCTGAATTTTGCAAGTTTTTAAACACTAGTACCCAGTCCCCTGCAGATGAGACAAGTGGTCAGCGGCTAATCAGTTAAAACTAAAACCTTAAAACACAACTAAAAGCACGACCACGTGACCACTTCACGTGATTAAAAAAAAAGAAAGAACACAAAATCTCAATTTGAATAAAATGCATTCTTTTGAAATTTCTAAACCGCCGATTCAGCTTAGAGCTGTTATCTTGCATTTTTTTATCTTTTTCACTTCTATATACATCACCGCTCACCACGACAATAATATTCACGACTACATTTTGAAATTTAAACGCACACCGAATTAAAAGAGGATTATCTCTGGGATGAGGGGAGTGGGTGGGTGCTCTAGCTTCGTAGGGGGGCGGTTACTGCTTTAGGGCTCCTCCGTCACCTTCGCTGACAAAGCGTTTTCTTCCTCTGAAATGATAAAAATATGAATATTAATGGTGGGGCACAAATATACCCTTTGTCTTTCCTGGGAGAAGAAATAGACACCTGACAGACTAACAGACAGATGGACAGAAACAAACAAACAGATGGACGGACAGACAGACAGACTAACAGACTGACAGACAGACAGACAGACGGGCCGACGAACGGACGGACAGACAGACGGACGGACAGACGAAAGACTGACTTTTTTCAGCTGACTTTTATACCTTGCTGGCATTTTGCTCTTCAGAGCGACACTGATCACATTTTCCTTCAGGCATTCATCACAGAACGTTTCCAATATTTGATAAGCATGGGGCGAATCCAGACTCAGGTCCTCCATGGACCGGAACACGCGCTCAAATCCCTAAACATGCAAGAATTATTGCGTATAAGAAAAGAAAAATGTCCTAACTGGACATGGCCTGAGTGATCATTCATTTTATTAGCAAAACCAATGATCCGCGGCATGACCCAAAATAAACATGTCATGATTTCCGCCGAAACATTAACGAATCCGTCTGCATTCCTTAGCCTTTGAAATTGACACCGTGAGATCACTGAAATATGACTGGTACAGTACATCAATTACAAAGCAACGAAAAACCCACGAATACCTACCGACGCAAACTGGTCAGGGGTGACCACATTGGATGCGGAAAACGCTTTAAATAATTTCACCATTTTCTTGCTGACTCTCTGATCCTCCATGTCAAGCACCATAACAATGCCCTGTAAAATATTTCACAGTCTTAAAATGAGGGAAGGAAAAGACGAGATCTTAAAGATAAGCACTTCAAACACACCTCATAAATAATTTCATGATGAAAATGTGGGACTTCCAATTCTTCCAAGCAACGACTCGCCTGAATAAAATAGATAAATAAATAAATGAGTACATGAATGAATAAAATAATGAATACATGAATATTTAAATGATAGGCGCGTGGCAAAATGCGCATCTCGATGACTCAAGGCGCGTCACGAGGCAACGGCCAGGCATGCACTTGGTTCACTCGTCATTAGAAGGTTCCACCTCGCTCTGAATTAGGCTCAGAAACATTCTCTGAGTATTCGAGCTTGGTGAACATCTACCAAACGTTCGTTACATTACACAACCGACAAGTTCTCAAAATTATGAAGTGTAAACATACATATGCCACCCTATTTGGAGTATTTGGAACATGTTTGCAAAAGTACCAAAAACTACTGTTACAGAAAGCTCTCGACATGAAACCCCTACCTCTTCGATATCCTCAGATGAAATATACTCTTTAAGAAGCAGCACCATTTTCTTAATCAATTGCTTGACGGGACGGCGACCACCACCAACTCCCCACACATTGTCCAGTCTGACCATACCATGTTTCATTTTCAACAACACCTCTGCACGGCTCAGAGCTTTTCTCTGAAGAGAATCTTCTGTTGTGTCCTCTGTGTAGTTCTTCACAAATGCTGGGGGGAGACAGTCGTCGGCCACGGCACGAGCAATGAACTTCCCTAAGACCTACAGTAGCAAGATAGTACTGACCTAATGATCTCAAATTAATCAATAATTCATGAGGTAGTCAGCTAATTATAATAGTTAGATATGTATAGATATAACTAATTTTTATTCAGGATATAACACTTCAGTACAAATTGCACTGTTATCAATGTGTGTCCTGAGCGAATAAATACATAAGTAATAAATATGAATACTATTAATATTTATACAATCTATTAATTGAAATACAGTTTCACAGAGTGTACAAATTCGTTCAAGTTGTCAATCTTTCGAATACCCAAAGGAAGGTCATTGAAAAGTTTAGCTCCCATGTAATAGAAATAATTTCTGGCATATTCTGTGCGGATTTTGGGTACATTGCTCTGATGGACATAGTTCATTCAATCACCTGATTGAAGTTAGATACGCTGTTCATCTAATTCCTAAGATCTAAATTATCTAAGCAAGATATTAAAAAATCTCATGAGGGTTTATTTTAATTGCATATTCCAATTGAAATCGCTTCATCGTCATTGTTTCCTTATGTTTGGATCATTTGATGAAACACTCAAACTTGACATATTACATATAATATATAACATAGAGTACCCAATTTATTTTTTCACCCAATTTTTCCAATACTGGTGATATAAAACATGGAAGAAAGCCAATACCAGCGTAACATTAATTCAGTTTCCTTAGTTGTCTTTGCTAGCATTATGTTTACGAGTTTAGAGTTCACTATACTTACATCTGGTGCATCTGGAGTATCCAATGTAATATCTTCCAGATCATCTAGTACATCCATGAATCCTGTGAGAGCAAATTTACATAATTATGATTAACGTAGATGCAACAATTACAGTACTGTACATAGTTTACCCATTGACTCCTAAGTAAAGTCTTTGTCATTTTACTTTGTCTAACACAAGATGATTTAATTAATTACTCATCAAGTGATAACCTCTAGTGATCAAGCAGTTAACTGAGTGCTAGCCTACATGTATCTGTCTATCTCTCTTCCTTAATTATTAACCTTTCGACTCTGGCCAAAACCAAGCCTTTTGTCATTTTACACTAGTCTGTCTAATACCAGACAAGTTTATTCATCAAATGAGAACCTCTAGTAGACAAAATGTAAATAAACTCAATGGCAGTTGCATGCTGGTGGGAGGTCACTTTTGACTGTAGGTTCATGGCAAATATACAGTATTATAGTCTAAACTCACCTTGGGAAATCTCATCTTCTGTAACAACCTTGCCATACATATCAGAAACAAGAAGAGAAGCCATTTCCCTTTGAGCATCCTAAAAGGTAATGCAAGTCTTTCAAAAAATGGCCAATTTTGTATGATCAACTTCCTTCATGTATTATAGAAAAAATTAAATTCACCCATTTAAAAAAGGCACGGATCACGCTTTACCTTTTTCTCCATTGCAAGAGTCACTGCTAATGCAGGAAGCTAAACAAAATAATTGTACAATTAACAAATACTGTATTATTTTATGCTGGGTTTTAATTTAATATTAATAAGCATCAGATGAACAGCCAGAGTGTCTTTCCCATTACCTTGTGTTTCATTGATGAAAAAATATTCAACTCATTCAGAGACAGCTGAAAAATAATAAAATGTTAAATTAAATGCATAATCCAAAATAAATTATGTATTATAGTATGCAGTAAAAAATAATGTTATATATATATATAATAATAAAAATCTAGTGTAATAATAATATTTTTAATATAATAACTTGATTAAATGTGATTATAATTAATCAAAGTTAACAAGGAGGTTAGTTGCTGGCCAGCGGCTTCATCTTGCTGGTTATGCGCAGATGGGGTGCAGTGTCATGTCACATGATTTGCACTCTTCACTTGCATTCGCGCCTTGCCTTGCCTTGGTGAGTTGCTTTCTCCCACCCACCTCTCCACTGCTGGAAGGCAGGGTTTTCTTTTGTCCAGGAGCTTTTCTTTTCCTGATTGGTAAGTATCGTTGCAATTTCCACTGTTTATTCAGTGTGACAGGTGCCGGGGGTTGACCTGTGGCTTGGTTGCCAGGGTTACCTCCTTATTTGCTGTTGCTCATTTTGTGCATGAATTGTGGTTTGCTTGCTATTATGGCACCTACCCCAACCTTATGGTCGACAAGTTAATTACTATAGACTTACAACAACTTCTTCAGTATCACCATGTTCATAGTATTCCTAAAGAGATATAGAAAGAAAAAAAATTGCATTTTGGTAGGCTGGATCATATACGTTGAACACATCTTGAATCAAAATAACAAAAGCAAGCAAGTACTTTTTCCAGTGGTTATTTATAGCCCTTGTTTATGGTTTTACTTATTAAAATTCTTCCACATACAATCAATGATATAAAAAGACTTGGAGAATTTTCATGACACAGACCTCCTGTAAATAATCAGTCTTCAAATTCTTACTATAATTATTCTTGTTGCATAGTAAATTTCTAAATTTCAACCCCTACCTGGATAATTGGCTCAACAAATTTGTTGAATTCCTCCTCTGTTAATTCTGGCTTTAATTCCTCCAAGTAAGGTTCCTTGCAAAAAAATAATACACAAAGTCTAAACTACAATGGACATGTATACATGTACAGTACCAGTATACTAATTGTCAAACATATTTTTTCTCATTAACCCACTGCTGCTTAAGTCTGAAGGTTCTCCTTTCGATACTATTCAAATCAGTAGAGCGAGACATGGATGATATTTTTATCGCTTCCGAAGTGTCAGTTTTATTAACCGCGGATCAATTTCAAAGCAATCATGAGGTGTATTCTCATGTACAACGTGATAAACATCCAATTGTTAACTTGTAAACAAGCTATCACATGGTACATAAGAATACACCTCGTGATTGCTTTGAAATTGATCTGCGGTTAACAAAACTGTTGCTTCGATCGAAGCTCGTCGAAGCAATGAAAATATCGGCTATGTCTCGCTCTACTGATTTGAGTAGTAAGAGGCTGTCTTTGGCCAGACCAGGCAAGAATGGGTTAATCACTTATCACTCAGGCTACCTATGGTAGGCCAAGTCCGGGTTTTGGCTCAGGATCCCCCCCCCCCCTTTTTTTTTTGGTGTCATGATTTCGCATTTTTGCACATTTTACTTCCACTGTTCTTGCATGTTGTTGGTAGATTTGAAAGTGACTGACTGACTTTGTACAAGTTAAACAGTGATCAGATGTGGCTGACAACTGTCTCGTAAATATTGTTCACCTGTGTGAAGTATGCACCACATTCAGCCTTCAATCTGATCTTCCTCAGCCCACTCCCACCTTTGCTCGCAAGGTATAGAGCTTCTGTGGGAAAGAGACCCCCTCGATTCAGGCTTCGATTAATGCCAGTAGCCTTAAGAGTGAACACCTGACCCAGGCATCTCATTAATCCATTTGCTACCTAGGATGTCTGGGAGTTCTCACCAGGGCTGCTTTATCCTATGGGCAAAAGGGACAGCTGCCCCGGGCCCCATGTGAGCAGGGGCCCCGGCCCCATGAGAGAAAAAAAGTTTATTAATTGCAAAACGACTCAAGGGCTATTTGAATTTTGAGTTTTTAGTATCTGTACAATGTACATACTGAATATATTGTGACGAATAAAAAGTCTATTTCGATATATGCACTGTACAAACCTTCCTTCCCAACACACAAGATAGGAGATAGTGAAATTTGCTCTATTTCTCTCGAGAAAAGTCTGGGAACTACACTTGGAGTTGGACTCAGAGACCACCGGAAGTAAACTGGAAACATGGCGGCTTCAGAGAACTTTTAATATTTGGACATGATGACATGTTGTGTGATTTGTTCTGCCACCACCAGAGCCGCCTTGGTAAAACTACCGAAGTTGTCGTCTTGCTAGGTTTACGGCCCAGTTATTTCATTTTCAGAATGTGTTTGGGTTTCCTTCGGCCCCGTAGCCCACACCTGTGATACACTAATGATATATACCGCATTATTCAAAATGGCTGAATATAAATGAAGGAACGCCGAACAAAGAAGAAATACAAGTCAGTCTGGCATGCTCCCTTGCCCAAACCTATTATTAGCAGCTGCGGGTTATCCAATGGTGTGGGTAACACACACGGATTTATTTTGCTGTGCAGGTTATCGCCCAGAAAATACGGTAGCATTAGACAGAGCAAAAAAATGAAAGGGCAATGGGCTTGTCTCACCCCCCACATGACCTTGACCTCTTCCTTACTGCGATTGGTCAGTTATAGCATTTGACCAATCACACGCTAATTGACCAATCACAATAAGGCAGAGGTCGTCAGGGTCACGTGGGGGGCGAGACAAGCCCATTTTGACCAGCTTAGGCAGGAATAGCTGAAAAGTTATCCTGAAAAAAAGGGTGTGGCATTATCACACATATTACTAAGTGATCATTAGACTAACTTCAGCTTCTTCAGAGTCATAGTTTGGGTCCTGTTCATCATTCACCATGTCTGCATCATCATACACTTCCCCTGGCTTTCCCCATGTTCCCTTGCCACCAGCACCACCTGAAAGATGGCAAAGAGTAACACTCAGTGCTGTTCTGCATTGGGACAGTAAGGTACTGTACTTTATTCAAAATGTAATTTCATGTGTTTTAAGCTGAACATGTGATAATACAAGTAAAAATGTCAACATGCTGCCAAAATAAAAGAATTATGAATATGAAACCAGATTCGAGTTTAGAAGTTGTCAAAGTTGGAATTTGCAGGCAAACCCATTCAAGTGCCTGGATATTATCAAAGTTGCTGTGAGTCTGTCTAGTACCTGATGTTATTATATATAGCTTTGTAATACCTTGAGTTCTGTTTGGTCAATGCATGGTCTGTAAAATGCGTACACATTTATCTCGAGCATGGTAAACCTTATTTTGTATCCAGATCACTGTCCCAAATGTTCATTTTGCTGGTGTAAATTTCTAAGGTTTTACACTAATTTTAATTTGATAATTATTAAAAAATGTGGAATACCCATATAATAAACGATTTGAGGGGCTTGACTTAAACGATCACCTCAAGCTGTTGCCAGGGAAAAGTTATTGTAAATAACAGGTGGTTGTAATACCAGCAGTTCAGGATGTGAGATCATGGCAGCTATATTGGCTTGGGTTTTTTACATAAATATTGTTTAAAACTAAAAAAACTGTTGGTTTATAAAGATTTAATTGAAAAGGCACACAGAAAAATTGGAAACATTACGAAAAAGTACAGTCTCAATTTCAACATTATTTAGGTACTAAAAGAAACAGAATCTGTCATTTGTGTCTATAACTATTGATTTTAATGCATAGCCTCAATGGTTTAAAACAGTTATTCGCATTTCTCGCTGTATTCTTTCTGGCTAGAGTCACTGTTGAAGGTTTTCACCTCATTTGCAAACTTTCAGTAATATTTTGGTGAGTTGGATGATCATTTTGGTCACTTTCCCTTCAAAAGAGCAGTTAAGAATATAAAAGTTGGAAAACTGGTTGTAAATGACAGTTGGTCGTAAAACATAGGGGTCGTAAAACTCAGGTTCTACTGGTTTTTTGGTCCAAGAAATACAATAGGGGCAACTTATACACCTCGTCAACAACTTATAAGCTGCAAAATACAGTACCGGTAAACAAATCAATGTCATTGTAATTTTTCACATTTCTGACTCATTTGTCAGGATTTCAAAACCAGGGGGAGGGCTCAACATTGTATGAAAATTTTTTTCTTCAAGTTATAATTAAATTTGGACCAATCAGATTGCAGCACTGCACTTAATCTGTTTCCGCTAATCTTAATTAAAATGGCAGACCCAATCATAAATCTGTGGTCATTTTCTTTTTCTATTTTTATGTTTACTATTAAAATTTATACTAAAACACACAAAATTTCTAAATAAACACTTGCCTACAAAAACAAAAGAGAACCGCTAAATCTTCAATATATTCCTTTGTGCTTCTCATGTATTCTTGTGGAGTGGAAGTACAAACGATATTTGCAGCGATATAAAATCCAAAACGATATTTTATTTTAATGACACGGGGATTTCAAAATAGTCAAATTAAATGTGCTAAGAGTTCGTGAAAAACTGCACGTCTTTGACCAGGTTTAATAAAATGCGACCTGCTTAGCAATTCACGTTGTATCGTTGTGCAAGATTGTACAAAATAGAGGCGAAATGATTTTGGTATTTTGAAACCGAACACGAAAGATACGAGTCCACTGAATCCAGGCCGAGCACGCCCAAGGATTTTCCTTGGTTTTTGAATAAGCAGTATTAGTATTAATTAAACGATAACATTTGTAATATCTTTAAGTTTTGTCTTAGCTCTTAACAAATAACAGGACAGCCAAAAGAAGGAAAGCAAAGTCGGGTAGCTAGCGTCGTCCTTGTAACAAGTACACAATTAACAATTAGTAACACAAAATTGAGCTTGAAGTCGGGACTTGGGAAAACTTGCAGCAACTTTGCTTCTATACGAAAGCACGAGACGGTGTACAGCTAACCTCTCAGACACTAAGCAGTGATAACGACTAAACTAAGCTACTCGATAGCCCCTCCTGGACACGGGATTTATAAATACCTTTCTTTGGAGAGCCCTTGCGTCCGCTCCGAGATTTACGGTCGTGTTGCTTGTCTTTGGAAGCCTTAATAAAAAGCTGGTCATCGCTGGCTGGCTTCACGCAGTTTATCTCCTTGCTGTTGTCATGGGAAGTTTTTGCCTTCTTTTGCTTTTGTTTGTGGTTCTCCACGAGCCCATCGAGGAACAGGGCTTTCTCGGGGTGGCCGTTCTTCGACGGAGACGTGGGCTGCAAAGTTGTAGCTGTCGGGAAAGTGTCGGCCATCTCTCTCTCTCAGACTCTCTGTCCGTCTCGCAAAAACGACCCCGAGCTATTTCTAAACTACGACCCCCGAGTACACAGCCAAGCCCAGCTTTGAACGCAAAAGAGAACCCCTTTTCTCTCTTTCTTCGCCAAAAATAACCTTTCTCCGTGCACTCGAACAAATTCAACACGAGTTTTGATACTGCTTCGTTTTCCCTATTCAGTGTTGTTTTTCCTTTGCGCTCACGTGATCCTATGTTGATTGTGATTGGCCGAAAATCACGTGCCAGGAGGGTGTCACAAATTTCCAAACAATATTGCACGTGTATTGCACCAGTCGGGTTTTGGTTTTGGTGCGTCATCGCAATGGGTCATTGTAAACAGCTGAGAAAACATTGTGAAAAAAGCACTCTTTTTTTAGGGTGTCCATGCGGTCCTTTTGGAAACAACATAGCTTGTTTTTTTGTAAGACAAACACGTCGTAAATTGTATGAGTTTCGAAGATATATTTGCTTAGAAATAATACATTATAAATGATAGACTGTGGTCAAGATTTTAAAAAGAGCTAACTAAAGTTATCATTTTTATAGAAATAAACAACCATTATTGTAAACAGCACGTGCATTTTATTAAAGTTAAAATAAACCGGGGGGACAATCATAACAATTACTGAGCCACAAGTCCCTCTACTCCCAAACAGCCTGACACTAAAAATAGTCCTTTATTTTATGTGAAAGATAAATCTAATTTGTGAGGGAACGAGCTACAAGTACAACAAGGTTTGTCTTTTTATAAGATAAACTAGCAATAAATATACTAGTAATTTGGGAGATTCACTGGCCTAAAAATATACTATATAATATTAAAAAATTATAAAAAGTAATGATTCAGTGCATCAGAAATTAAAAGGAAAGTCAACTATTAAAAGTTATAATTTTTATAAAAATAAACAACCGTTATTGTAAACAGCACGAACGTTTTATTAAACCGGGGGGCAATCCTAGCCAATTGTCATAGCCACATCGCTTCCTGGTGGTCCCTACGAGTCCCTCCCAAGACAATCTTGAATCAGATGAATACTGAAAAACTTGGTCTTTTATGTGAAAAATAAATATTATTTGTAAGGGTTATTACATGGCGTCGAAAGTGAAATGGAAAGAATCGTTTCAGAAAGCACGGTCGTTGTCACAAACCTCTTTCGAAGCGAAAAGTCTAGAGAAGAAAACGAGTCTATTAGAAGAAGGTACTCTATCTTTGTCAGATGATGAACTCGATCAGTATCTCGGAACTTTGAAAGAGAAGTCTGGTCTGAACCGATTATGGACAGGGCATACTTTTGAGAAAGTCGTCGACAGAACGCCTGATGTCTCTATTTCGTCCGTATCGGATGGAGAAGGTAAGCTACTTCCAACATCTTAAATGGCATTAAATATGTGACAACGTCAACGTCTCACGTCTGCGTGTTTAAATATATATTTGATTCAAGGCATTGTAGAGACTATCGGGTTTCAATTTCAAAACACGTTCGGCTGCGACGCAGGCTAAGGCATTGTTGATACTGTAGAATTCATGATTTTGCAAGTGTTACTTAAAAAACTGATTTAAGCTTGTCAATCATGCATAGTTTTGTAGAACACAAAGTGATGTGCTCTACCCTGAATTTTATATTGCATTGACTGAGTGTTTTTAGTAACCATAGTAATCAACATCTGCAGGGGGAATGCTCTTGTAAAAATTTACTAATTTTAAAGAAAATTTTGGGGGAAATGAAAGGTGAAAAAAAAAAGGGGAAGCACAGAATGGGGAATGATGGAACTGGCTTTTCTATGCCTGAAAGGCATTTCCTACCTTGTGAGTTGGCTCTGTCAACAAACTCAATATTTCTTTTTGAGCATGCGTGAATGGTTGCCAAGATACTATTTTGGGCCCAGGCTCTAACATGTTACTTGCTATTTTCCTGCTTACATTTTGCTACATTGTTTTACCAATTTAAAACCTGACTGACTCACCCCAAACTTTGGGGGGTGAAGATCGAGTTTGTTGGCAGAGCCCGCTTTGCCTGCATGGCATCTCCTGTTTTCTCTCCAACAGACTGCCTGCCTCTCCAACCTCGTACCCAGGTTCTTTACTTGCTACTTGAAGTGCACCCAACATTTTGAAATGTATATATTTTGATATCACCAATTTTTATAAACATAAGAAATAAACATAAAAAAATAAAGAAAAAATAAACAAGAAAAATACATTAATTAAAGACAAAAATTATTTAAAGATGTAAAAAATGGAAAAAAAATAATGTAAAAAATATATAATTGTGACTACATCACTTGTCACTATTTATTTACTGTATTATCTATTTACATCAGGTCAATTTAGTGGACAAGACAAGAGTACAGCCAGTGATGATTTTCGCCCCAAACTTCTGGCCCTGTCTCCACAGGTAACAGAAGAAGACAAAAGCGAAATTTCTGAACCAAGTTCTGTCAAACCTTTGCAAGCAGTCAATATGATTTCAGATCTCGAGTTATCCGAGGGACCTCTAGAATTAGTAAACAATGTGAAATTAAACCTTAGTGCCACAGAAAGCCAAGATTTGCCTGTGGTGAAAGATGTTAAATCAATAAGCAATGACTTAAGTAAGGTCAATGATGAGCTGCAAACGTTGGATGAAGTGACCGAGGAGATTGAAGAAGATTTGCATTCTAGAAATTCTGGATCTATTGTAGCAAGTGTTAGCCTTGATTTGTCAGATCAAGATTCTCATAAGAAATCACCTCATCAGAGACATCACAGCTCTCATCACAGTTCACAACATAGTTCCCGAGATAGCTCACATAGAGATCGTAGCCTTACTGATAGTTCACAGCACAGCTCCCATCGTCGTAAACATAAAAGAAGTTCAACTCATGACTCAAAACATTCAACATCCAGCAAAAGGTCCTCTCGCAAAGGAAGATCTTCGAAGAAATCTGATAATTCTTACACTGCTGATTTTTCTCATTCCAGTAATGAAAACACTTTAAATAGTTTGCAAGAATCAAGTTCATATGTAACTTCAAATTCTGCAACAACTTTATCATCAGCTAGGGCAAAGTCACCAAGTAAAAGATCAAGTAAAGTAAGTAGAACACACTATACCATACAGTACTTCTTGATTATATCAAATACAATTATCTAACCACCACATTTCATCTATCAGCACAGAAACAACCAATCACATCATGATGTTGCCACACAAGTCAATACTGAAGACTTGCATGGGCAAAGATTAGGTGTTGGCATGGCAACAACTGGTGGTCGTTTATTTGGCAATCAATATGTAGACCCAAGTCCTATTGCTCCCCATGTTGTTGGTGCAAATACCATAGAAGGTAAGTATTAGTTATTGTGGTGCAATTCAATAATAGTAAAACCTATCATTAGTTTCAAGAAAAAATACCATACTGGCCAGCATAGCCTCACTATGTTGCAGTCACTAGTCAGGACCATTGAGACAAAAATCCTGGTAGAGGGGTGTTAAATGGAACTTGTACTCAAAAGAGGGTCCCGTACCTGATGAGTACTGCCCAAAAAGAGTGTTTTGCACCCCTGGGGTACTGCAGCACCTAAATTCTTCCTTGACAAAATTTCTAAATTAAATCACTAATTTTTAGTACCACAAAAATTAGTTGTCTATATACTTGCCTATACTGTGATTAGGTTCCTCTTTTTTTTATCAAAACCTTGGTTGTTCCTAGGTGAGTTTCAGGGTGTTGCACATGCATCAGTTTTTCAAAAAAACTGGCAAGCTCCGCCACAGGGAGCCCATGTTGGCAATTCGTCATGCCAAAAAGCGCGTGGGCACCTGTGGCGGACTCGAAAGACGCGCAGGGGACCATGGCAGGGGATTTAAAAAAAACCCGAAAAACGGTTACCGGAAACGGGGGGAGCGCAAGAGTCTGGGTACGAGAATGACCGGAAGCTGGAAAAAAGGCGGGGAAAAAACGAGGGGAAGGAACACCGCTGCCAAACGTTTGCGCATGCGTGAATTCACTAGAGTAAACATTGCAAGAAAAGTGGGAACTAGCCGTGGCAACAACAACCAGACAGTGAAGACTCGAATATTCGTTTGTGTTTTAAAAAAAGAGTAAAGAAAATTACGAAGGGGTAAATTCAGAATATGTTACAATATTGACAAAGAAGCCATGCACAAATTACCTACCTTATCTTTTTGGTAGTATGCTTATAATTTTAACTTTTGTGTCAGACTCTCGGACCAGTCCAAATATTTCAGTGTTTTCCCGCTCTTTCTCAATCTCGTCCCCAGAGCCAAATTGCCCCGGCCGCACGGGGCTCTTTCTGAGGACGAGCTCGGACGTCGCGCATGCGCAAAACGTTTGGCAGCGTTGTTGGGGAAAGGGAAGGGAAAGGGAGAGGAAAAAATATTATTTTTCTAAACACACCACGATCGAGTTTGCCACAGTCCCCCGCGCGTCTTTCGAGTCCGCCACACGCACCCACCCACGCGCTTTTTGGTATGACAAATTACCAAGATGGGCTCCCTGTGGCTCCACTCAAAGTAACATACTGTTTAAAATCAACAAAGTATAGATACAGTTTCTGGATGTTCAACACTGTTATTCTGCTGTATTTGGCTCGCTAGCAAGTCTGTTTGCCATTGCTTACTTTGTGGGGAGACCGCCAATTCCTTTGCAACACGATGCGCGCGCAATACCCTGAAATTCGCCTATTAAACATTGTGTTCTTTTTGTTTCAGCGTTAACTGCATATAATCCAGCAATCGTCGCTCTCACAGACATGTTGAAACAACAAATCAGACTGGTGGAACAATATGTCGATAACAGTAGACGAATGTACGAATCATACACGCGCAATCTCAATACTTCTTACAAATACACAACGCTGGAAGACACGATGGAGGTATAGTTTAATAGAATCCGTTCACGTTACTGTATAAACTATACTGGATATAAAGCTTTCTGACATACGAAATGCCTAAGGGCTGAATGTTTTTTCCTAAGCAAAGCACTGATTTCAATCACGTACAATTGAGTACAATCAGGGGAAAAATCAGAATAAATTAATGAATAAAATATATAAAAAAATTATTGGAAACTTGGAAATGATCAGGGAAAGATAAAAGAATCACTAAAACAATGTCTCTCGCGTGCTTCGTCTCTTGTTTTTGTCCAGCTGTTTGACTGGTAAAGTCCTCCGTCTCGTATTTGAACTTTTACTTCAAGATTGAGCATATTAAATCTCAATCCTATATTGAGTTTCTAGATCCGGCAACTGGACCTTGAAAAGTGCTTGGGTAAAACCCTACCGGAATTGGAGGCCTTTGAATCAATTCACAGAATCCAATTGACCATACCGAAAAAGATGGAAACTTGTACATTTGCGTGCGGTAAATATTGTTTCTCGCAGAATTATTGGAAGATGGGTTTTAAAACGATCAACTTTGGTAGGAATGAAGTTCTTGCTTACTTAATCCATCTTAGCGTGATAAACAATGTTTAGTTGTTATTTAAAACTGGTTTGTGGTGGCAAAGCATTGTGGTTAAATGTACCGCCGCCATCTTTTTCGGTACCGTCAATGGCTCGCGCGCATTGCATCTGCGCTTGTCCTGCTCATGACGTCAGAGCCCATCTCATTTACATATTAAACAAATTGAAATATCTTGCAAACGAAGAAAGACAAGAAAAAGTTGTAAAAGATCTTCTATTACAATTTCACGAGTTCTTTCAAATGCCAATACCCTTTGAAGAAAGTTTTAGTTTCTTCCCGTTTCTATTCTAACGTTTGTTTACTTTATCTTCACAGTACATCGACCAAAACAAAGTTGATCACAGAAAACAACGCTTGAATGGAAACAACGAAGATAGTTAGAAGAAATACGACACGAGACGAGAGAATTCTAGAAACACGTGTAAAGGCGAAGAATAGAGTTATCTGCAAGGATATTAATTTAATTATTATAATAATATAACTTTATTTAATGAGGGTAACACGCGACAGCAAAAAATACTGATAAATTATATTTATAAAAAATTATATTTATAAACAATTTGAGGTACCATTTTTGAATCTATTTTCTCAAATAAATTGATGAAAGAAGCATTTTTTTTAGAAATCAATGTCTAAATATTGCCGACTTTAAAAATAATTTTAATATTTAAAGTGCCTCTATGGCCTGTGGGATCTTTACATATTTAAATAACTTAGGTTAAAAGAAAATGTTTCCCGAAATTTTTTCTCAAAAATATTAAATCCCCGCCCATTAACAGCACTTCAAAGTTGCTACCTCTATAACTGTGACCGTGCATTAGGGACATGGTGCGAGTTTACTCTGTGACGTCACGGTCGGAACCGAACTTCTGACTATTTAGTGTGTTTTTGGCATTGCGTTTCTTAAACCTTTATTTAAGCAATGAAAACTTTAGATATATTCATCAATATGTTCCAAGATGGTTCGTCTGACTCAGACTCGGTGGAAGAAATGTTGGTGTTCCGACTGACGCAAATGTGACGTAAATCTATCAATTAGAGCCCAGGCCCAAGAAAACGGTCTAACTTTCAAAATTGCGCGATTTGGGCTGATTTGGCCAACTTCGGAGCACTGTGAATGGGCGAGCATTTAATATTTTTGAGAAAAAATTTCGGGAAACATTTTCTTTTAACCTAAGTTATTTAAATATGTAAAGATCCCACAGGCCATAGAGGCACTTTAATTTTCGTAGACTTCCGTATTTTGTGAGTTCTGATTGGGTAATTTGCACCACGTGACATCCTGTTATGTCGTGGCAACACTCAGCTGTGCTTCTCGCTAATACTTGGAGGGTAGGTGCCAAAAATGCGCGAACATATGAAGCAAGAGGTAACTCTGCCACGGGTCAAACTCCGGCACCTGTCAGGCTGTCACACTGATCATATCAGTGGAACTGACTAATACTTACCACCTACACTTTTTTTAAGGGGAGAATGTGACGCTACGTCACAGCAAGCTACTTGTCTCGCAATAGAGACGTAACGTTTGCCACACTGACTGCGGTACAATCCACAAGCAAAATGTAGACACCCACCAATAAGCGAATGTGACGCTACGTCACAGCAAGCTACATGTCTCGCAACAGAGACGCAACAAAGCAAATGACCCTTCAGGTCGCAGTGCGAATTCATATCACATGCTACACCAAGCAAACAGGAGATTTGATGCCACATCACAGCACACAATATCTGCCTCGCACCAAAGACGCACACAACTCATGAGGTGTGTAGCAACAATTCACCAGCCATTACATTTTTATTACTCTTGAAATTTAAATATAATTAAATTTTTAAAATTTACTTTTTCGCTGATTTAAATTTACCTTATTAGGTTTAAAATGTTATTTTTTCTGCAATAAAAAGATAATTTGTTGTCCCCAAAATGCTAAAAAGCAAGACCTGCCTGCACTCAACTTTAGCGCTGAAAATAAATACATTTCATCTATCTATCATTTCTAAAAAATGGGTATAAAAAGGCTAAAGAATTTTATACAAAAGTTGAAAACAATCAATATATTTCTACATATTTCTGAAATGTCATTTTAGTCGAAAACGTTTACCTTCTTGAACTTTTACATAAAAATATTTAACCTTTTTATACTCATTTTGTTTGACGAATATATATGTATATATATTTGTCAAATATTTCTAAAATTGTTTTCGGTATAGACCGCTTATTCAAAAATGGCCGTCGATTTAGAATTCTATTATATACATATAAATTAGCCCTTATGAACTCGTTTTCATGTGGGAAATTCAAAATAATTTTTACTTTAAAGCCCTAATCAAACGAGAACGCAAGTCATCGCAAGTTGGCAGTCACGCTATCTCAGCCAGCCGCTCTGAATAGTTTCCCGAAAATATCATGTACCGTGACAAAGTTAAAACTTGTCTAAAACACTCATGAAACCTTTATTTTGTTAATTTGGGGAGTTCGAACGACCGCCACAGAAATTCTGACTGCCAACTTGCGATGACTTGCGTTCTCGTTTGATTAGGGCTTAAAACGAGGTTATAAGGGCTAATTTATATGCACATAAAAGAATTTGAATTCGGTGGCCATTTTCGAATAAGGTCAGTATAGCACCGTAAATGAACACTGCTGCCAAACGTGTTCTGCGTCTGCGCGAGCTCCCAACCAAATAAAGAGCGGGAAACTACTGTCTCTTCCGCAGGCAACTCTGTGGCTTCCCATCTGCGCGATCGGATGCGCTGTGGCCATGTGTTAGTATTCTGTAATTTGACAACACTTTCCAACACACGGCTACCTCCCACAATTCTTGCAGTGTTTATTCTTGCAAACTCACGCATGCACAAACGTTTGGCAGCGGTGTTCCGTAAATGTATCTTAAACACAACCTTGTACCCAGGGCTATTTGTAGGGAACTGGGCCAAGAAGGAGGGAACAAATGGCCCTGGTGGAGGCTAGGCTATCTCAGCCTCGGACTGGTCAAGAGCTTATGGCGTAAATCAGACGGTTTGATTTTGTATTTTTTTTTTTAAATTGTATTTTGACCTTGTCGGTTCCTGCACACGGCACGGGAAATTATATTTTAAACCATGCAATAATTAGGTGTAATTACTGTGTAAAGAACTGAGTTCTAGTTAATAAAATGCGCAATATACTGCGCATTTTGAGCTAGCCTCCACCAGGGCCATTTGTTCCCGACATTTTGTTTTATTCGCCATCTTGGCCCAGTTCCCAACAAATGGCCCTGGGTACGAGATTGTCTTAAACATTGCCTCCGACCTCGGCCCCAACCCTCTGTGACGCCACAAGTTTTAAGCGGCGCCCATGAAGCTTAAATCGACTCCATAGTAAAAGTTGTAAAATCGCGCACACAATTGGCACATAAACCAACACGTAAAAACACCCCAATCGCACGTTACTTTCGGTGCTCTCGCGAAAATTTTTGTCGTTAAGAAGAAAATCCGAATTACCCGCCTCGGATACTTGATCGGAGTAGAAGATTGAGTATCCAGTCTGTTTGGCCAGCAGCCACGTTCCGAGGAGTGGAGCTAGTGTTTGGCCTGGTTTCGAAAGTAAAGCGGAAGTACCAAAGACAAGCGCAGAGATGCTCTGCTTCCGGTGGTGAAGGACGTAATCTTCGTCGACTAGATCACTGATGACCAAGTTGAGGAGTTTACAAGTACCTTCGGTAAATACACGATTGCTGAAGAGAAATCGGGAAAAATTAATGAGCATTTTAAGACTTAAATCATTGGATTCTAATTAAGCACTGACATCAAACCAAATTACTGGGAAAAGAGTGACTTCTAAATTTCCGAAAGTCCTAATCACAAATAAATTCCCAATACCAGGGCTGCAAATTACTGTCGGACATCGGACAATGCCCGACCAAATTTGGCAAATGTCAGAACAAAACCAAATTGTCATCGGACATAGTTGTCCGTGCAAATAAAATATATTGTCTGATCAAGAATTCGGCTTTATGTTGTTGAAAGAGAAACTACTCTTTTTGAGAGAAAAATACCGATTTCCTATCGTAATTCTATCGACTAGATTGAGCATGTTTGAATTTTAAATCTTCCGTAACTGAATCGGTCTTCTGAGAGAAACTGATAGTATTTAATTACTCTGGTACAAAGGAGTTAATTAGAACAATGTATAAGTATAACACACGCGCGCGACGCTAAACAGACGAGTCAGACGACCATCACAGAAACTGGCTTTATATCATGAACTCAGAACTGTATTCTGAAGAATTATGTCCAACAAAATGTAGTGATAATGGTTTTATGTCCGAACAAATTTTTGTAATGACTGACCAAAATTGGAAATGGATCAGACACATGTCCTATCAAGAAAAAATATTTATTCGCAGCCCTGCAATACAGTTGGGAATAGAATCCAAGGTATAGAATCCGATATCAAACATAGTTCCAAATTTTCAGAATTTGTTTGCAGAAGTCTCCCTATTCAAAATGTAGAGTAGCTCGATGACATATGATAAACAATCGCTCACAAAAAACGAGACTGTAATTACTTTGCTTCAAATTTGGTGCAGATATACTCCATAGGCGTAAGCGAATTCATTTTCTTATTCGAAAATGTCAAACTGAACAATTTTCCATTACTTTTGGGCCAATGTTTTCATGATTTCATCACTCATATATAAATTTTAGCGGACGCCATGTTTGGCCTAGTTTCCAGGTTTTGCTCGCAGCGTGAATATGTCGTGGCTTCTGATTGGTCAGGATAGGAATATTCCAGTTATAAGAAGGTTTGTCATTGGATAACGCTACTAGTGGTCTATCACCAATAGACCACTAGTAGCTCAGGCAATCAGAATGCCGAATTTGTAATAGACCCACTAGTTAGTTGATACTAACCTAGTTTAGGCTTCCAGAAAAACAAACTACGAACACACTTACCTGGCTATAAAAATACACAATAAAGTCGACCAATCCGGGCCCAAGAGCAACATAACCGAGCTCAATATCAGTTTTATATAGAACAGCCATTTAATGACCAAATACACCCCGTAACGTCGACAAAGCGTCAGAAAGTACAAGTTGTTGACGTGAGGAACAACGAAAGATAAACCCAGTAAAAATGCCGCTGATTTCGGTGACAACGTATGACCAAGCAGCTTATCCAAAAAAAGCGGGAAAAAATTGCTGTTAAAATGACAGTGAAAAACCTACAGAAAATACAACCGGATGAAAAATTATTAAAACGACGTGGATTTATTTTCGCTGTTTGTATATGTAATCAATGATGATGTGAAGGAATTACCTGAATTAAATTCATTGCAGTAAACCACCAGAAGTTTTTGTGTCTTAAAAGTTGTTTCACGTAGTTTTTAAGAACCAAGGAGGATGAACTAGGTTCTACACGTACAGCCTCGCGTCTGATGAGAAAAAAAGAGTTTAAATAATGGAGTAAGTGTGCATTAGGAGAGCTGCACGAGTGGTATGATGTTGAAGTGAAGAAAACAAGAAGGGTGGGATGGGAGGAAGACAGGAAAAAAAAAGGAAAATAGGAAGAAAGAAAAGGAAAGAATTTAAAAAGGAAGACAGGAAAGAAGAAAGGAAGGGAAGAAGGAAAAGTAACAAGGAAAGAAGGAAGGAATGAATGAAAAAGGAAGGAAGGAAGGAAAAAAGGAAGGAAGAAGAAAGAAGGAGAAAGAAGGGAGAACGCAAGCAAGGAAGGCGAGGAAAAAAGAAGGGAAGTAGGAAGGAAGAAAGAAAGGAAAGAAGAGAAAAAGGAAGGGAAGGAAAGGAGAAGAGAAGAGGGGAGGGGAGAAGAAAAGGAGGAAGGAAGAAAAGAAAGAAGGAAAACTCGAACTATTTACTTTTCGACGCCATGTGCCAACAGAGAAGAACGACTTGTATTTTCAAAGTAACGTCGTAATGCGAAAGTGCTCACCACGAAACCAAACAGTGAAAATATTGCTAAACAAATACAAAACGTTTGGAACGTAACAGTGTTTTCTTTGTCCCAGAAGTAATACGACACGAATACAGAGATTGCTCCAATGGCGGAAAACAACGACGAGTATGCGTTAAGACGCGTTCGTTCCTTCTCGGAAAGAGCAAGATCAGCAAGAAGAGCGGAATGGTTAAGATCGATCATTGTGAGAAATGCATCGTAGATGCAAAGGCAGATTACAAACTGGAGCGAAGGCTGAAGCCAGCTGAACCAGAAAGAGAGAAACGCCAAGACAAACACTGGACAGAATGTCATGAGGGACCTAGAGAAAAACAAATCAAGTGTTAGTCAATCACTTGTTAACACTTTGAAGCCTGACGACGAGTCTTTAAGGTTTATTCTGGTTAACCCCAGACGATTTTATTCGGGACAGGGAGAGGTCCAGGCCTCAAAGTGTTAACCCATTGCTGCCTAGGCTGTCTGAGGGTTCGCCCCTGGACGAGTATATTCGTCTGGTGTTAAGACAGAGTAACTAGGCAGTTTTTGACCGACTCAGGCATGCAGCAATGGGTTAAAGTGCCAATGATACGAAGTCTGTCTTATTTGAAAGAACATTTAAAATGACAAAGTAACATCTTTTGCAGTTTTCGTTTCCTTGCTTCGTTGTTGAGATATTTCTGTTTGTCTGATATGCAAATTAAACAACTTGACGTCACATGTGCATAATGAGTTATTGGAGAAGGTTATATATCTTTGCTTTTATTGCTGTTGCCAGAAATGATAAATGACTGGGTGGCTAATCATCCTTACTTGCAGCCAGCGGCTGAATTGCGAAGGACGCAGATCAACGTAGCCGTGTCGAGGTATATCAAAGGCGCTCCAAGCAGCCGCCAACGACACAGTTCATCCCACGGATCACAGCTAAGATGTTAGGTGTTGATTTTATGGAGGGAGGAAAACCGGAGAACCCTGCGAAAAACCCTCGAAGCACAGGGGAGATCAACTATAACTCTACTCACACGAGTCCAAGCCCGACAACGGGGTCATTCCCAAGCCGTCACCCATCCAAGTACTAACCCCGTTTAACCGGGCTTAACTTTTTGGTGAGAGGCAGCGCGCTACAGCACACGCCACCCGTGCTTGATGTGGGTGTGTTTCGAAACACACCCACATCAGTGCTTCTTTGAATCACTTTGCTGCTTTGATAATAGCAATGATATATAACTTTCTCTGATAAGTCATGCACCATGTGACGTCAAAATGTTTAATTTGCATATCAAACAAACTGAAATATCTCAAGAACGAAGCAAGGAAATGAAAAACTACAAAAGATGTTACTTTGTCATTTTAAGAGTTCTTTCAAATAAGATAACTTCATTTTCACTTCGTAGGCACTTAAACCCTTTGACTCGTAAGCATGCATGTAGACGCACCTTTAGACAAGTATTTTACTCTGGCTAATGCCAGACGATTTTACTCATCGAGGGAAAACCCCTGGTAATCAAGGGGTGAAGGTAGCCAAAGTGTAAAGGACTGTTGATGTCAATACTGAACAAAACTGAATTTTAAAAATCCAGTTTCTATTAAATGTGGAACTTATTAATTTTATTACAATTATGTGTAAGATCATACCTGATTCTCTTCCTTACAACCTCCACTGAACAAACATGACTAAAAGGAAAAATCACACAGCATGTCAAACAACTTTCTCTTTTGCAAATTATAAAATAGTACAGAAGACAATGTAAATGTAATGTGTACTTACGCATTGCTTTGTAATGACCCACGATCACTTATCCAGCCAAATAATGGATCATTCAGAGAATTCCAAACAAGAAAGACAGCCTAAAAATAAATCAACAATTGAAATATAGTAAGGACTAATACTACTGAAACAGAGAACGTAGGAGTCTAACATTTCAAGCGAAGGCCCTTTGTCAGAGAGAAACTACTATATTTCGATTGTTGTTTCAACACTGCCTACGCAGCAGGCTACTTTTATTTCACTAAAAATAAATCAGTTTGGTACACTTATTACCATGACTTTATCAGCATTAAAAAAAATTGTTGTTATGGAGACAAAATGCAAAGGGGAGCCTAACTTGAACGAGTCTAGGGGCATACCCCCCTTGAAAATAACCCCATCTGAAAATGATATTTCCTGTATGTTTTGAAAACACTGTTCTTTGTGGAAGTTTAAATACTGTATAGCACGTTAATATGTACTTAACAGTTTTACCCGTTTTGAGGGAGCACTTTGCATGATGTGAGAGTACACCTCCCTTGTAATAGAGCAATGGCCACAATTTTTGGAATGTTATTAACATGTTTTTTTAACAACAGTTTGTAATTCTTGTCATTTTCTTAAATTAGGTTCGCTGCCTCTATTTGAGCTTGTCAGGAACGTTAGCCCCCCATATCAAGAACTATAGCCTCCTATCTGGTCCCCAGGTCTGAGACTTTAGCCCCCATGTCAGGGAGTATAGCCCCCCCCTGTCTGGGACCTTAACCTCTGTATCTGAGACTATGGCCCCCCTGTCTGAGACTTTAGCCCCTGTATCAAGAACCTTAGGCTACGTTTACACGGTACTGGACAAATTCAAGACCAGTCTCAAATTTATCCTATTTTGCTGTATAAACAGGTGAAACCGGTTCTTGGGTAAGGCGGGAGGTGAAATATAGAGCCTGCACGCATAGCTATCAAATTTGAGTGCCGCCCCTTCTAACGAGTTGTCAAAAGTGACCAATCACAAACCAGACACACAATGTAAACAAAGAAAACGGTTTTACTTCCTCGCCAATCTAATACGCTAATGAAATATTATTTGGAACAGTGGTTCGCACATTTTGGACAGTATAACAAGTTTTATAAAACGCAGAATCTTGAACTCTACATCAAATGAAAGCTCATTCAACATATACATGTAACAACATACGTACCGGTACACAATATATTTCAACGATGCGTAGTTCTGAAATTACTAGTCATCTTGTTCCACAAATGACAAGATAATGATATGCCGTATAGCCGCCGTGCCACTTCGGTACGTCCTGTCTGACTTTTTCCTATCTCTATATATTTTCATATATCGAGTGGAAGAACTGAAAAGAAGGAGCCTGAGTCTTTCAGACTTTAACTTTGCCTGGCCATAGGAACTTCAGTCATATAGATAATCAGTAAGCTGCGCCCCAATTTGGAACACTACTACTCAAAAAACAATACTACGCGTGCAGGCTCTCCTTCTCCTCCTCTCCCCAATCCTCCAAAGGAGAGCCAGCTCGCAGGCTAATGTAAACAGGCAGAACCATACAAATTTGAGACCAGTTCTGAATTTGTCAAGTACCATGTAAATGTAGCCTTAGCCCCCCTTTTGGGGACTATAGCCCCCAAGGGACCTTCCCTTTATCAGGAACTTTAGCCCTCCTGTCAGGAACTTTAGCCCCCTGTCAGGGACCTTTAATAGCCCTACCTTACCCCTACTGTTGGGAACTTTGGCCCGCAATTTGACAAAGAGGTCTTATATTTAAAAGGAAAAAAACAAAGATTTGTTTGTATTCTAATCTCCCTTATGCCAATCAATTATAACAAAAATCCCATCCCGAAATCATGTTTACAACAAGAGCCAAACACGGCATACAGATCCTTTCTCCTACATCGATGACGTTTAATAGTGTTTTAAAACTACTTCAGTCGCCAAGATTTAACGTCTTTATTTAAATAGCCACGTATAAACAAACTGATACAATCAATCTACCATATCTCTAATCTCAGCCCTTCTCGAAGCATTTCTTGTCAAGTTTTGACTGGGTTCATTGAAGCCTTCAGCAGGTAAACACTCGAGGCGGTCGCAAAGGTCACGGTAATCGGAATTTCTTATCAACATCATCTTGAAACCGTTTCGTTTTGAAACAAACGGTTTTGTTTTTAATATTAAATAAAGCCCAACATAAAACTCTAATACAAGCGATGCTATACCGAGTAATACTTTAACGTCAAACTCCTATTTTCTACAGAATATAACAGGTAACAAACTCACCTCGCCAACCCAGAAAGACGTCTTGTCGATCTTGTAGACCGATACGAACATTTCAACGTGATATAGTAAGAATACATTATGAAGAATTGACCAAAATAAAGCGATAGAACCATACGAAATACGCACGATACTCGTGTGTTCCATCTTTGGCTTGAGGAAAGGTTAAAAGTCCATTTCTATAACGGGGAAATACATACAGAATTAGGAAATGAAGTGAGGATTGTGAGGACTGAGGACACCGACACTCGAATATTATTATATTTTAGGATTTTAATTATATACCGCGCACCATGACAACTGCATGCTCACAGTTAAGAATTCGTGTTTGCCACGCATCACGCGTGAGATTTACATGTTCGTTCTCTTTTTTGTTCTTTCTTTGGTATGGATTCTTTTTTCTTTCATTCATTCATATCTTGTATATTTATATTTCATATTTTACACGGCCCTCGTGGACATCAGCTCGTGTTGACGGGGTTAGCCTGTATAAATAAAGTCATCTATCTATTTATTTATCTATCTATCTATCCATCTATCCATCTTTAGACAATACCTTGGTTGCTATGCGTGTTTTCATTGGCTGTTGCCCATGATCTATTAAAGGACAGACACATGGACACGTCAGATCACGTCAGCTGATTTGCGTTTTCATTCTTCATGCCCCAAAATCCGGCAAGAGTTTCGATAAAAACCTTTTAAATTTTTGTATTGTATAAAACAAATAGATTCCATTTTTTTGTTGTCTGTTCAGTTATAGATGCACAGAGGACGTCACAACGTGGTAGGAACATCAGTGACCCACTCGACTGCGTCTCGTGGGCCACTTTTTTGTTCTTACCACGTTGTGACGTCATCTGTGCATCTATAACTGAACAGACAACGGCAAAATGGAATCTATTTGTTAAATCCATCTATCCATCTATCCATCTATCTATCCATCTGTCCGTCCATCTGTCCGTCCGTCCGTCCGTCCGTCCGTCCGTCCGTCCGTCCGTCCGTCCGTCCGTCCGTCCGTCCTTCCTTCCTTCCTTCCTTCCTTCCTTCCTTCCTTCCTTCCTTCCTTCCTTCCTTCCTTCCTTCCTTCCTTCCTTCCTTCCTTCCTTCCTTCCTTCCTTCCTTCCTTCCTTCCTTCCTTCCTTCCTTCCTTCCTTCCTTCCTTCCTTCCTTCCTTCCTTCCTTCCTTCCCTCCCTCCCTCCCTCTCACAAAAGAGCGGTCTTCAGTTGCTATTGCCATTACGTAATAGATCAAACACGAGGAACAGTGTTTCTTTTGAACAGTGTTTTTCATCCGATATCCAGTCTCCGAGAAGCAAAATTCTATGCTACTTAAGACCGGGTATCCAGTTCACCGTCTCGGTACTGATTTCCTTTATTTTCATCTTATGAATTATTAATGCGTTTGAGAAATTTATTTCAAACAGTTGAACTACGCAATGCAGGCCTACTACAACCACGTAGAACATGCGCACCAGACACATTGTGGAAGACTGTCCTTATATCAATCTAATACATTATTCACTTAACCAAACTACGCAATCCATATTGTAGTATCTTGAATGTACACCGACGTTTCTTGATTATAAAGATTCTATTCATTACGTGATACATAACCACGCTGGAAGGTAGAAAGAACAACACTGTTTTCTCTTGTGAGTACGCTCTAGTTCGGCAGCAGAGGATGTTATGTAACGAATAGCAAACATCTTGTCCTTTCAGGTTCTCTTCCTCTCTCCTTGTATCAGACGTGTACGATATCAACTAATGAAGGATCAGAGATGCTTTTATCACGCATGCGTAGTCCCAGACTCCCACGCTCCGCGGCGAGGGCTTCGAGACTTCGTTGTCGCCGGAGCTTTAGTTTCCATTCGAAAACTATGTTCGTTGCTTCCGTTTGCCCTGGGTCTTCAGAAGAGGCTGGATTTAAACCCTGAATGATATAAAGAATTATGATTGCTTAGATACTACACAATGCATAATTTCTTCTCAACACGCAGTTTCTACTGTTATCTCGGAAAAATAGTAAATTTAAGAACTTTCAAACAAATTACTAAAACACGGAAAATTGTATTCTATTGTATTGTATTCTTTTGTGTTCTACTGTATGTTATTGTGTTCTATTCTAATGTACTCTATTGTATTCTATTGTGTTCTATTGTACTCTATTGTATTCTATTGTACTCTATTGTATTCTATTGTACTCTATTGTACTCTATTGTGTTCAATTGTACTCTATTGTGTTCTATTGTACTCTATTGTGTTCTATTGTGTTCTATTGTACTCTATTGTATTCTATTGTATTCTATTGTCTTCTATTGTACTTTATTGTGTTCTATTGTACTCAATTGTACTCTATTGTATTCTATTGTGTTCTATTGTGTTCTATTGTACTCTATTGTGTTCTATTGTACTCTATTGTGTTCTATTGTACTATATTGTATTCTATTGTGTTCTATTGTACTCTATTGTATTCTATTGTACTCTATTGTATTCTATTGTATTCTATTGTGTTCTATTGTACTCTATTGTATTATATTGTGTTCTATTGTACTCCATTTGCATTCTATTGTATTCTATTGTACTCTATTGTGTTCTATTGTACTCTATTGTATTCTACTGTGTTCTATTGTACTCTATTGTATTCTACTGTGTTCTATTGTATTCTATTGTACTCTATTGTGTTCTATTGTACTCTTATTGTGTTCTATTGTACTCTATTGTGTTCTATTGTACTCTATTGTATTCTATTGTAGTCTATTGTACTCTATTGTATTCTATTGTATTCTATTGTGTTCTATTGTATTCTATTGTATTCTATTGTGTTCTATTGTACTCTATTGTATTCTATTGTGTTCTATTGTACTCTATTGTACTATATTCTATTGTACTCTATTGTATTCTATTGTATACTATTCTGTTCTATGGATCGTTTTCACTCACGTGATCGGTGGCCCCGTTGGGGTGGTGAAACAATAAAATATTTGAATACGAATAGAGTTAAATTCCCATAGGATAAAGATTGTGCACCAATATGGCCACCATTTCATTGTTTCTGTGCATCAATATGGCCGCCGTCACGTCAGGTAAAAATCAAGAATTGTATTCTATAATTCTATTGTAGTCTATTATAGAGTAAAACAGTAGCTACCTTTATACAAGCTCCTTCAGTTACACGCAAAGTTTGTACTACAGCTCCCATCAGATTTTGAGCATTTCGGACAAGAATGTTCTCCGCCTAGAAATAAAATTCGAACTTTGGTAGAAAACAGTTAAAACAGGAACAGACAAGAAAAAACACACACAAACTCTGCTTAACTTCTCAATACACAAAAAAAACATTTCCGCACACTTTAGCCAACATTCTGGAAAGTTTGTCCTCCAAATAAGACCATATTCTGTCCTATGATGTGTTAGTTTACTACTTATTTACTTGATTACTTAAGGTGCTGTTATACGATGCGATTTTTCCACGATGGATTATCCCAGAGTCTCTCGTTCCCCGGGTGGGGGAACGTGGGCTCTGGGAACGAGATTGGTAACACCCTTCCTGCAACTTGCGATTTTTTTTTTCACGAGTAAATTTGTTGCAAGCTGCAAGAAAAATCGCATCGTGTAACAACATCTTTACTTACCGATCGATCTTCGGGAGTGGCCGATTTCACAGACGCTAAGATACTTAGTTGTGTTCCCAAAGTCGGAATAGATTCAGCAGAACGAAGAATATCTTTAGCACTTCTAAACAAAGGAAGAAACAAATTTCAATATAACGAAAAAGAGCTATTTTTGTAAAGCTGTCACAACGTGGCAGAACCAGCCAATTTTTTTCAACGTGCCGAATTTAAACCCGGTTTTCCACTGGTTTTCCAAATTCGCGCGAATTTTTTTTTCTTTAACGAGCTCTCAGCTGGAAATAATTAAAAATCTATTTAATTTTTATAATAGAAATGTCGCTCAAAAACATTCGCAAGTGGACAACCGGCTTAACAATTTCTTTCAAACGTCGGACTTCTACCGCACTTAATTGCTAAATTGAATCCGACACGGATGAAGTACGTTTGACACGGCCTTATTTTACATCACACATAACGAAATTATGTTACATTAAATTAATATTACATTTTCAAAACGTACTTTTTATCGACACAGTGTCGAGCAATAATGTTCGCAAATTTCCAGATTACTTGGCAATCATTCGCCACGGTTTTGGCAATGTCAATCATAGCCGTGTTGTCCTGCATAAAAAAGAATATTCTTATTAAATTGCATTGGATTGAATTTAATTGCATTATAATTGATTATATTGAATTGGGTTGCATTGGAATAAATTGGATTGAATAAAATAGAATGGAACCGAATACACCGTATTCATAACGATGACTCCAATTTAGGTTCTTTTATGTGAATTCATAATAAATTAACCTTTCGAAGCTCGTTCTTGTGTTTATAATTGAAAAGAACTTTTTTAATTAACTTTTTTAACTAACTTAAATGTATATATGTATATATAAGACTATAAGTAATATTTATAAACCGCGCAGGAGGGCTTTATCGGATATAAAACACGAGGCGATAGCCGAGTGTTTTAGAGCCGATAAAGCCCGTACTGCAAGGTTTTTAAATGGCTTCTAAAAAGAATCACTTCATACGTTCATTGGCGTAGTAATTTTGAAAATTAAGCTTATCTCAGCCGTTAAAAACCAGCGAGAAACTTAGAGCGAGTCTATATCACATATATAGATCCGATACGCTCATGATTTTTCTTTGTGTTTTCCTCATGAATTATTTAAGAATTTTAGAAATATATATAGTATAGTTTAATTAAGTGAGCTTACTTCAAAATGTTGAGTGTTTTGAGGTAAGCCCACTTAAACTATACTATATTCGCTCTACCTTTATGGTATTGAGCACTTTCCGACATTCCGGTAACAAAATCACACGTGCTCGTTTGTATATCTACAGACACGTGTTTCGCTGTACTACACAGCTCATCAGTGTAGCTTGGGACAATCTGAATGAATTTCATCAATTACTTATACACATGCGATCGTCGGTGACAACCGCATGTGGGACAGCATTGGTGAAGTACATTCAGATAGCGTGAAGTGCGCATGGGCCCATATATATATATTGGCAGCCATTTTTATGAATACGACGTATGTAGAGCCCAAACTAGACAATCAAGATAAAGGAGTCAAAGACATTCAACACGTATCGATACCCTTAGACGACGTCGTTTCTTCGCCATCTGGGCCATGGCAAACATCTGTCGAGCCATTGCTTTTGCCACTCGTACAAAACCATTGTTCTCGTCTTCCCATTTATCCGCCTCGTCACGAAGTTGAGCCGCAGCACGCTGGAATGGAAGAAAAAAGATTTGTGAAACACAAAGAAAGAACCAAGGAAGACTCTCGTCGACCTTCACTTCGCACACTTTTCAAAGTAGTTCGAAAGCAATCTCGGTCTACCATCTGAGGTCCAGTGGCAGAATGGTGAAAGCGTCCGGCTGGCATTCGGAAGGTTGTGGGTTCGAGTCCCGTCTGGAGCTCAGAGTTTTTCTCTGAGTTTAACTTACGACAGCTTGTACAGCAAAAACAAACGAAAAAACTTTATGTATAAAATTGTTTAGAAAAAAACTAATCAAAGGACGTTTTGGTGAAGGACAAATGTATACATAAAATCCTATTTATTAATCTATACAGCAGACGTTCGTCAAGCTCAAATACTCAGAAAATGTTTCTTAGCCCCAGCTAGATAGGGATCAAACCTGCAACCTAATGAGTGGTTGGAGCATAGAGATCGTATAAATACTAGAGGGGGCATTGGCGGGAAAATTTGGTAACCACATGGCAGCCGCCATTACCTATGATATTTCAGTCAATTGGTTGGCAAATATACTAGACCCAGTCCTTTGCCAACCAACGCGCCCAATGTTTGCCTCCAAAAAAATCCAAGATGGCGGCGTTCAATTGGTTACCCGCGGTTGGCTGAAATTAAGATAGGATGCCCCCTCTAGTATTTATATGATCTCTATGGGTTATATGGGTTATGAGGCTCTAACCTTTGAGTTAGTAAGGCTACAGTAGCTTATAGGAGTATGGGGGAGAGAGAAGGATTACGCTCCTGCCCTGCCACCCCCCCCCCCCCAAACTCCGTGGTTCCCGCAGAGAAAAGCTCAACTTACAGCAATTGACTGTGAAGACTTCTTGCTTCGTAAATCCTCTACAGATTCACTGTGCCAAGGTCTGTTTAGACCCTCGGCACTCACAGCCCTTCTGAACACCGCTGGACTCCAAGTTCGTCGGCGTAGGTCATCGTCATTGAGCGACTCTGTTGACCCAATGCGCTCGAGCAAATCTCGACTGCTCGACTCACGATGTACATCGGTGTCACTATTTGACCCCTTAGGTCCCTTCAGTCCCCGGACCTTTGGCGGACTCGAGTAGTAATCGCCCCCAGTCTTCGACGTCAAACCAGTTGAGCGGCCTGATGATGGAACATGGTTTGAATAGTTCTTAGGTCCATTGGCTTCCTGTTCGGATATATAAAAACAGAAAAGTTTAGTTCTTGTACGGAGTTGCCACTAACCTAATTGTGATTACCAATCAGATATTCTGATCATTAACTTATTGTTTTAAATATCTTAAAACAATATTTGTGCACAGTCGGGGTTTTTCCATCAAAAATCAGAGCGCCATTGTTAACAACTTTAAAAGTGTTTGTGAAGTAAAGAAATTCCGACTAAAAAAAGCTCTAAATGAACGAACGAACGAACGAACGAACAAACGAACTAACAAACAAACAAACAAACAAACAAACAAACAAACAAACAAACGAACGAACGAACAAACAAACGAACGAACGAACAAAACAAACGAACTAACTAACTAACGAACGAATAAACAAACAAACAATCAAACAAACAAACAAACAAACCAAAAAACAAACAAACAAACGAATAAATAAACAAACTAACTAAAGAAAATAAGAAATTCCGACTAAAAAAGCTCTAAATGAACGAACGAACTAACAAACGAACGAACGAACAAACAAACAAACAAACAAACAAACAAACAAACAAACAAACAAACAAACAAACAAACAAACAAACAAACAAACAAACAAGCAAACGAACGAACGAACAAACAAACAAACAAACAAACTAACTAAAGAAATATAAAGATGCCTGGAAGCTAGCTGCCCGCAGTCAATTTGTTCAAAAATGAATAAGCCATGGAAAATTTTAAAAGGTTTATAGCTCAAAAACTATGCAGCAGATTTACTTGAAACCTGCAGTAAATGCTCCTGTCATGTTGATCTGTTCAAAACAACTAACACGTTATTCGCTATATAGACACGTCAAAGTGTACAGAAGGTTACACTACTCTCAAGTAAAGTAAATGGTTTGAACCTTGGAGTATTATTAGTACATGTTTGTGAAAGGTGCTCGTCTAGGTTAATGTAATGTTGAGAAACTAATTGTCTTTCTCAAGACTACACTAACCCAGACGAGCAACTTTCACAAACATGTACTAATAAAACTAGAAGATTTAATATCGTAATCAAAACTTCAAAAACCAACCTCACGACGCATGGCCAGGTCGCTTAACGACGACACCAATCCATCAATGACGTCAAAAGAAGCCTGGAGATCATCAACACGTTCCTTAGTAGCACGCACGGGTGCACTATTTACAGCACCAGATGAAACCCGCGCTTGTCGGTTCGCGGGCGTGTTTCGGCTTGGCGTTGAGGAATATACGTTGGGAGAAGTCCGAGGTCTTTCCACAGGTGCTGGCTGATAGTGTATAGGAGCATCTCGAATGGTGTAACCGCTGGCTGGCAAGACACTAGGCCTGCCGTGACCACTGTTGTCAATTGACGCTAGGAGTTCTCTTGTGACGACTACAGATAAAAGAGTAAAAAGATAAAAGTTAAGCCGGTTTTACACTTATGCGATATTTCTTTGCCCGAGCCGACTATTTATTGTTAGAAATAAATACATTTGTAAATTAGTTGCAGTCAATAGCTCACAAGAGAGAAGAAAAAGTCGCTTCGCGCCAAAAATGTCGCCAAGTAGTAAACCGACTTTATGACGGAAATATAAATTGGTCGCTGGAACAAAATATGATTAGAAACAGAGTACGTCTCTCCATTCAATGATAGAACTATCGCGTTCCGTTCCGTCACACACCATTCCACTACGGTCTATCGCATTCAATTCCATCACATGATCTGACTCCTATCCCACGCCATCCTATCGCACTCAATCCCAATCCATTCCACTCAATCTCATTCCATCATACTTAATCTTAATTAATCCCATTCCATTCCACTCAATCCCATTCCATCCCACTCAATCCCATTCCATCCCACTAAATCCCATTCCATCCTACTAAATCCCATTCCATCCCATACTATCCCACTCAATCCAATTCCATCCCACTCAATCCCATTCCATCACACTCAATCCCATTTCATCCCACTCAATCCCATTCTATTCCACTCAATCCCATCCTATCCTACGTAACCCCATTCTATCCCATTTAATCCCATTCTTCCCAATCCCATTCTATTCTACTTTGTCTTATTCCTCTCCATACAGGTTTACTCAAATATTTTCCTTTACTCTACTATTGCATTCGGTTCTAGTCACTCCACTCTTCGTCAATCCATTTCATTCATTAAGTAGTCATTAGTTTTACCTTCTACGGAGGAATATTGGACATTCTTAAAGGTTTGCAGTGTCGCCATGAGGAAATGCGCTCTGGATGCCCACTGCCGCCTCAGCATTTGAAAATGCTCCACAGTTGGCTGATCTGGGTTGTCTAGAAAACACAAATAACATATATCGTATTTCCTATCCTAAAAATATTTTGTCAATATCTCGACGTAGACTCCAGTAAAGAGCAGGTTCCCCCAACCTCGTCCCCAGGGCCATTTGTAGGGGCTGGGCCAAGATGGCGGCCAAAAACAAAATGGCGGGAACAAATGGCCCTGGTGGAGGCTAGCTCAAAATGCGCAGTATATTGCGCATTTTGATAACTAGAACTCAGCCCTTTACACAGTAATTATACCTAATTACACCTAATTATTGCATGGTTTGAAATATAATTTCCCGTGCCGTGAGCAGGAACAACCGACAAGGTCAAAATACAATATTTTTTTTTAAAAATACAAAATCAAACCGTCTGATTTACGCCATAAGCTCTTGACCAATCAGAGGCTGAGATAGCCTGGCCTCCACCAGGGCCATTTGTTCCCGCCATCTTGGCCCAGTTCCCTACAAATGGCCCTGGGTACGAGGTTGCAGGTTCCCCATCTTTCCAAAAAACAAAACGTTTTCTAGGTCTTTCAAGGACTCTGGGAACGAGATTGTATATTGTCTTGAAGCCACTTAATAAATGACGGCATTATTTGTGCACAGGCCTACCTGCTAGTCCTCTGGCCGCAGCAATAACTTGCGGGGTCAGACGATCTAGGAAGTCACACGTGACTCGAACCATTTGAACTTTCTCCTGGTCATCACTCTTGCTTATGGTCAAACACGCGTGGTTCCTCACGCGGGCCACCTTCGACGAGAGTTTATTCGACTGTGCTTCAAAGTCTCGCAGGTACTCCAGTTTCATGCTCCTGTCGGCGCGATTCACGGACAAGGCGGCGCCCGCGAGCCGATCAACGTGAGCGGACACATCAGCGGTCATATCGTCGATGAGTGACGTAAAGAGATGGACCTGAAAAGACATCAGTTTCACTAAAGTGCTAGAGCAGATACCGTAAAACTATTCTATTATTATTATTATTATTATTATTATGGCAAAGCTATTAAAAAATAAATAAATTAAAACTCTTTTTTTTTTTTACTTTAGTTCGCCTTTAAAGTATTTAGTTCACGCTGTAAGGTAAAGTGCACCTGCATACAGACTGCATATATATGTAGTGTATCCAAAAAGCGCTTACCTTAACGGACCATTCTCGTTGCAAAAGAACCATTTTTTCCACGCATGACATGTAGAGTAAACTAGCTTCTACCGTGGTTGCTCCTGATCGTCCTTTCTCTTGGACAACCAAAACAGCATCTTGAAACTCCTGAGTCAGCTTATCAACACACAGGACGGTTTTCTGCGCTTTATCTGCTTTTGCTCTGTCTCTGCAACTGTACGAAAGTCGCATGAATTAAAAAAAAGGCAAGAAGGAAAAAAGCAAGGAAAGAAACGATGGATGAATGAATGACAGGCTGGGAAGGAGAAGGGTGGGAAAGAAAGGAGGATGGATAAAAGATGGATAAAACAAATAAAGGGAGGAAAAAGAAAAAAGAGGAGGGGGAAAGGAACAAAGAAAGTGAAAGGGAAAGGAAGGAAGTGAGGGAGGGAGAGAGGGAGAAAGGGAGGGAGGTAGGATGGAAGGAAGAAAGAAAGGATGAAAGGAAAGAAGGAAGAAAGGAAAGAACTAAGAAAGAAGGAAGGAAGGAAGGAAGGAAGAAAGGGAGGGTGGTAGGAGGGAAGGAAGGAAGGAAGGAAGGAAGGAAGGAAGGAAGGAAGGAAGGAAGGAAGGAAGGAAGGAAGGAAGGAAGGAAGGAAGGAAGGAAGGAAGGAAGGAAGGAAAGAAGGAAGGTGGGAAAGAAGGAAGGAAGGAAGGAAGGAAAGATAGAAAAATGAAGGAAGGAAAGAAAGAAGTATAAACCAATAAAAACTGAATCTTACTCAGCAGAACATCCATTGGCCATTTCCTTCAAAGTCAAAATATATGTATTCAAAAGTTTCCCCCGATCCCTCACAGTCTGACCATCACAAAGAAGAGCAGCAGTACAAAGACCATCTACCGGAGCGGACGTGCCAGCCGTGATATCATCAACAGCGAATATCAAAGACTGGACTTTACACGCCCATTCACGACGAAGAAACTCGAGACCGTCAACGTCAATTGGTTTTTCACGGTTCTTAAAGATCTCCTGAAATTGAACAAAATTATTTTGGGTATGTAGTTTTACTTAGCATTGACTATAGTGTGTAGTTAAACCGAAAACAGTTTTTTTTTTTGTTAAAAACTTATTGACTCAGCGAAGGTCGTAATGACAAAAGTATCGTCTTTCAGTACAGACCGAGTGACAGAGCCATATAATAAATAAACTTTATCGTATAACTACAAGCGTTAGTTCAGTCATGGCGTACCTGTGACACTGTTATAAATCTTTTTGTCAATTCATCCATTTCGGCAGACTTCACCATCACAAGTTCAATACGTCGCAGTGCTTCGGGATTCCTTGCGGGGGGCTCACCCTCCACGCTTACGTCAACGGCGTCTTCTGCGTCCGCAGCCGATTTAGCGGATGATGCCAATTCTCGCATGCGTAGTACGTGTTGCTTTAGATTAGAGATCTTAGAAGAAAACAAAACAACGTCAAAAAATGTGATACTACACTCAGTATAAATAAAGTTGACTAACTCTGGTTTCATTTTTGTAGTAACACTGGACGAAGAAGGGGTGGCCCTTACTGGACTTCTGTAGAGAGAACATTTCAAATATGTCTGATAGGATTATCCAGTATAAATAAAGTTAGTTTAGTTTCCTCTGGTTTCCTCCTGTAGCAACATCGGACCAATGGGGGATCTGTGTTACTGGATACCTCTGTCAGCCATGTCTAAGCTGTTCTCTAGGCTCAGCAAAGACCATCCCTCATTGGTCCAGTGCTACTACAGGAGGAAACCAGAGTAAACTAACTTTATTTATACTGGCCAACCCTATTAGTTATATCTAAACTGTATATCTAGAAGTCCAGTAAGGGCTACCCCTCATTAGTCCAGTGTTACTACAGGAGGAAACCAGAGCAAACTAAACTAATTTTATTTATACTGGATAACCCTATCAGACATATTTGAAATGTTCTCTCTACAGAAGTCCAGTAAGGGCCATCCCTCATTCGTCAAGTGTTGCTACAGGACGAAACTGGAGTAAAGTCAGTAAACAAAACTAAATTTATTTATACTGGACAATGCTATCAGTCATATCTTAGCACTCGAGTGCCTAAAAAATAGTGCAGTATTTGGTATAGTGAAACTGGGAGCACTCTTCTCACATGCGGTCATTGCTCTAATAAGGCCTAACACAACAAGCCAAAAGCCCAGGAATTAAATAATAAACGTTCTGTATTAACTAATCTTTCTCAAATTATACCATTATGACCATTAAAACCGTCAAAAAATCCAGTCTAACCTGTTTAGAATATAGTTTTTGATCCCTTAAGGTGACGGCTTGGACCACCAAAGATAGTACTACTGACCACGGGTTGACCAGTTTGTCAACAGTAACACGAACAATATCCAGCTTCTCGCTCCAGTCATCACACTTGGTCTTGAGCTGAGTGGCTGCTTTCATGTCGCTAGGGTTGGACGCTACTTTCCATGCGAGTTGAACAACATCTGCTGTACTTTCGTAAACTTCTAACGAGGTGTTCACGGCAAGACTGTATTTGAAGTAAAATAGATTAACAAGTAAACAAAAGGGAAGGAAAGAAAGATGGCGGAATGGATGTAGTAGTGCATTAAAAGAAAGAATAAAGGGAAGAATGAATGAATGAAGAAAGGAAAGAAAGAAGGGGAAAAGAAGGAAGGAGGGAAATGAATGAAGAAAGGAAAGAGAGAAGGGGAAAAGAAGGAAGGAGGGAAGGAGAGAAGGAAGGAAGGAAAGAAGAAAAGAAGAACGGAAGAAAGAAAGGAGGAGGGAAGAAAGGAAGGAAAGAAAGAAGGAAGGAAAGAAGGAAGGAAAGAAGGAAAGAAGGGAAGGAAGGAAGGAAGGAAGGAAGGAAGGAAGGAAGGAAGGAAGGAAGGAAGGAAGGAAGGAAGGAAGGAAGGAAGGAAGGAAGGAAGGAAGGAAGGAAGGAAGGAAGGAAGGAAGGAAGGAAGGAAGGAAGGAAGGAAGGAAGGAAGGAAGGAAGGAAGGAAGGAAGGAAGGAAGGAAGGAAGGAAAGAAAGAAGGAAAGAAGGGAAGGAAGGAAGGAAGGAAAGAAGAAAGGAAAGAAGAAAGGAAAGAAGGAAGGAAGGAAGGAAGGAAAAAAGAAAGAGGGAAGGAAAGAAAGAAGGAAGGAGAAAGAAATAACAAAAAGGCAAGAAGAAAGAAAAGAAAGTAAGCCCTTCATACCTCGACGCGTCTTTATTTTTCGCCCTTCTCAAAGCAGGCTCGTCGACGAAATCTTTTAGACTGGACGCACGACGGGAAAGTTCGTTGCAGCGACGTTCAACGAGCGCATAATCGGATTGCGAAACAGCGTCGAGTAAACGAGACATTAACGACGACGGCGTCCCACGCATCAACGACGACAGCTTAGTGAGCATTTGAATGTCGTTGGCTTCGACGAGAATTAATCCTACCAAAAATGAACAGCCAGTTATGCATATTTAGTCCTTGTATTATGACAAGGAGAATAATTTATGATCAATCAGCATTAAAAACATAACTACAAATTGGTCTGGTTCATTACGTCATGTGTGTGGGCGTTGTGGTTATGTGTGGTCAGTCTATTGCGGTGATGTTGTCTGTCGGTTCGTTCAATAAGTATTCATATATTCCTGTATTCCCAAATTCCTATTTTCCTAAATTCTTGTATTCCTATTTTCCGAAATTCCTATACTCCCGAATTCCCGCGTTCCTAAGTTCCTTTACTCCCAAATTCTTGTTTTCCTAAACTCCTTTTCTCCCGAATTTTTGTTTTCCTAAATCCCTGTACTCCCTGATTCCTGTTTTCCTAAATTCCTGTTTTCTTGAATTCCTGTTTTCCTACATTCCAGTTTTCCTGAATTCCTGTACTCCCAAATTCCTGTTTTCCTAAATTCCAGTTTTCCTGAATTCCTGTACTCCAAAATTCCTGTTTTCCTAAATTCCAATTTTCCTGAATTCCTGTTTTCCTGAATTTCTGCACTCATTGATTCCCGTTTTCCTAAATTCCTGTTTTCCTGAATTCCTGTACTCCCAAATTCCTGTTTTCCTAAATTCCAATTTTCCCGAATTCCTGTTTTCCTGAATTCTGCACTCCCTGATTCCCGTTTTCCTAAATTCCTGTTTTCCTGAATTCCTGCACTCCCTGATTCCCGTTTTCCTAAATTCCTGTTTTCCTGAATTCCTGTACTCCCAAATTCCTGTTTTCCTAAATTCTTGTATTCATATATTATCGCAACATATGTAGAACATTTTCCCATTACCTAATAATAAACAAAGTCTTGTTTCTTTGATATAATTCTCAATATCACACGAGTTGCTGTTTTTTATCGATCGCGACGACATTTGAGTCGGTGGTAAACTACTGCAGTCAGGACCAGGCATCTAAATAAGGAAAAGACAAAAGCAAAGATAAACAGTTGGTACTGCAAAAAGAAATGTTAACAAACATCCACACAACATTGTTCGGGACAGAACAGATAATTTGCTGCAGAGTCGGGTACGAATAACTTATAACAACCATGTAATAGTTATAAGTAATATTTATCAAATTCATTAATAATTCATGAAGAAAATTCAAAAGAAATGAATGTTTAATCAGCATCTTTAACTATGGATAAAACATTGATTAATAAAACATCAATGTTTTATCAAAGTTAATAGGCACTGGTGCCTGAAATTGAGCTTTTTCTGACTCTAAATGATCTTATCTCACCTTTCCTTAAACAAAGTGTTCATCATTTACACTTAGAATTTGATATTCGCCTCGCCATTGTAAATGCCCATAAAGATCGGCCGCTCATATTTTACTATCACTAAAAACATGAGCTGCAGTATTTTATCAGATTGAAAGCACGAGGCGATAGCCAAGTGTTTTAGATCTGATAAAACACGTACTGCGAATATTTTAAATCGCTTCAAAAACGATACATTTGATAAGTTCATTGGCGTACTAAGTTTGAAAAATAACCTTGTCTAAGCCGAAAAAATCAAAGCTAAAGTTTATGTAAATCAGGAGGTTTCTTTATCAGGTATAAAACCACGGACATGGTACTGATTTCCTTTGTGTTTTCCTCATGAATTATTGAGTTTGTTTTTTTTATTAAAATAAAGTGTCCTCTATATACGCACGCTCTGAGGTTGTGATTGGCTGGGCACCGTGCATGCATTCATAAGAGTATGGAAATCATGAATGACGTGTGAAATGGCAAGGAATGGCGTAGGTTGGCGTCATCTGGCGGGAAAAACATATCGCTCCTGTGCATATGTACTTTTATAAAGGTACGTTTGACATCATTTGAACACGAAAGAAGTGTAAAGGTACTTGGCTACGAAAGAAGTTGAGTAGAAGTACGATTCAAATTTAAGAGTACATATGTAATATATCTTCTCAGGCGAAAATTTCATCTTCATGGATTTTTTTGCCGTTAAAGTTGACGGAAGTGACGTCGAAAGAGGAATTTGTCTATATGAAAACCACTTTACAGATTTGACGTCACTTCCGTCAACTTTAACGGCAAAAAAATCCATGAAGATGAAATTTTAGAAAAGGAAGATATATAGGCACTTTAAAGAACACGCACACAGATGACGGCAGACTTTGTTTTTCTGTTTCCATGTCCCAAAAATCCTTTGATAAACCACTTTAATATTTATTGTATAAAACAAATAGATTACATTTTTTCGTGTGTGTGTAATATGACGTCACAGCGTGTAAAGAACAACAGCCACGTCACTCGACTTGTCATCTGCAATCTATTACAGTAAACACAAACAAAAAATGTAATCTAGCTACTTGTTAAATACTTACCATCACCAGAGGACTGTTCCTTTCTTGGGTGTTTTCAGGTTGTTGGACCGTTCGAGGAGACGGATAACGAACATTTGGAGATTCTGAGTTAACCTTTGAAAAACCTAAAAGTTCAACGCGTTACATACTTCACTATACAACGCGCAGTTTAGTTATTTGGTCCGGCGCTCTACCTACAGAGCTACAAGGTCAAGTTGGGAGCAAGCACGGGTGGTGTGTGTAATTGTTAGCGCGCTGCCTCTCGCCAAAAAGTTAAGCCCGCTTAGACGGAGTTAGTGCTTGGATTGGTGACCGCTTGGGAATGTCGAGCTTGGAAATCATGTGAATAGGGATTTTTCCTCCCTCCGTAAAATCGACATCTACATCTTAGCTGTGATCCGTGGTCTGAACTCTGTTGATTTTACGGAGGGAGGAAAAACACAGTATCCGGCGAAAAACCCTCGAAACACACGAGAGATCGACTACAATACTCACATGAGTTCCAAGCTAGACAACGGGGTCATTCCCAAGCGGTCACCCATCCAAGTACTAACCCCGTCTAACCGGGCTTAACTTATGGTGGGAGGGAGCGCGCTAAGGGCACACGTCACTCGTGCTCTCCCAAAGAAGAAATCAGTCTGTTAATATATAAAGTATACCATCATCCCACGACTTGCTCCCAAACTCCCAAAAAAATCAAAAAAATAATAAAAAACTACAAAAAAATCCATTAATCTTACCGGATACACTACTGGTCATGACATTGATGGCAGGAGGTCCTACAAGTTTCAAATCACCTTCTTCGAAGCTGTTTTCTGAAGAACAATAAAACAAAATAATTAGACAATTTAACCAATGAACTTGGACATCACATTTGTAAAAATTCGTAGCTGGTAGATTTATCTACAATTTTTGTCCAATTTTTGTCTATTTGTTTGTTTGTTTGTTTGTTTGTTTGTTTATTTGTTTGTTTGTCCGTCCGTTTGTTTATTGTCTGTCTGTCTATTTGTTTATTTGTTTGTTTGTTTGTTTGTTTGCCTGTTCGTCCGTATGACAACATCATACGTTTTTAAAGGAACGATCGACTTGGCCGCTTCTTGGGGAACGGTTTTTGATTTTTTCATAGAAGCCTACAATCAATTCTGTGTGTGGGAGTATATGGGCATGCTGGCAATACCTTTCAGATGAACTGGCGATCTCTTCACTATCGATCTCATCTCTCCCAGTTTCTCAGTAAGAATTACAGCTCGCTCCAAAAATTTCACGTGAAGTTGAGTTTCTTGTATGTTGCAAATCACGTCCGTAGATAAAGTTGCCACTTCTGGTAAAACTGAAGAAAAATACTTTCGTCATAACTACGACTTGCAAGAGCAGCAAAGATTTACACTCTGAATATTATGACAATGTAAAGTATAGAACAGGAAAGTACACCACACTACGTGCACACTGCACTACTAGACTAGACTAGACTAGACTAGTGAAATAAAAGTAGCGTGCTGCGTAGGCAGTGTAGAAACAACAATCGAAATATAGAAAGGTTAGATATACTGCCGAAACAGAGAACGTAAGAATCTAACGTTTCGAGCGAAGGCCCTTCGTCAGAGAGAAACTCTGACGAAGGCCTTCGCTCGAAACGTTAGATTCCTACGTTCTTTGTTTCGGCAGTATATCTAACCTTACTATATTTCGATTGTTGTAGACTAGACTAGACTAGACTAGACTAGACTAGACTAGACTAGACCAAATTAGACTAGACTAGACTAGACTAGACTAAACTAAATTAGACTAGACTAGACCAGACTACTGGACTAGACCAGACCAGACTAGTCTAAACTAGACTAGATTTCACAACACTACACTACACTACACTACACTACACGACACCATAACAATTTCTTGTTAATATAAAATTTCTTAACAAACCAACGTGTTCTCACTTGAATTCACCGCTGACGTCACAACCGTCAACCGGCTCTTGAACAAGGGGTCAGCGGCGCCTTTCAGCTCAGTTCTACACACGTGAGCGGCCTTCTCGGAGATACCAACTAACAAAGACAGCTCATGCGTTAGCTTCTCGAGGTCTTGCTCCCCAAGAGCTTCTCGACACTTGGTTACACTCTCCTTTGCAAGAGCTTCGGTGGTGCTCAGAAAATCTCCGGAACTGACGGCACCCACGGATAAATCCGACAACACGCCGACGTGAGTCCGCCATTCTTGTTGAATGATCTTCAGAATTTGTGAGTTCTTTCCGTTCAGGGGATTCTGACGCACTTCGGAAGAAGTGTTGATGATTTGTGGGGCGAGTCGCTCAATTTGACCAATACCCGAACGAATGGCGTGGACACCTAAAACACAAAAAGTAGTGGATGGCTAGGATCCTAGGCACCAACGAGACAGACAAACAGACAGACGTAAACAGACAGACAGACAGACAAACAAACAAACAAACAGACAACAGACAGACAGACAAACAAACAAACAGACAAACAGACAGACAGACAGACAAACAAACAAACAAACAAACAAACAAACAAACAAACAAACAAACAAACAAACAAACAAACAAACAAACAAACAAACAGACAGACGCAAATAGACAGACAGACAGACGCAAACAGACAGACAGACAAATAAACAGGCAGATGCAAACAGACAGACGCAAACAGACAGACGCAAACAGACAGACAGACAAACAAACAAACAGACAGACAAACAAACAAACAGACAGACAAACAAACAGGCAGACGCAAACAGACAGACGGACAGACAAACAGGCAGGCAGGCGCAAACGGACAGACAGACATTAAAAAATCACATAAATAGCATAGCAGCACAGATACAGAATGACAAGACACTGTCCTTGTTACGATCATACAGACGAGTCATTGGTAGACAGAATACGACAGACAGACAAACAAACAAACAAACAGACAAACAGACAGACACAGGGACAATAATAAGCATATAGAATAGCAATAATAAATACGCAATCACAAGACATTGCGTTTCTTACGATCAGGTTCAGCTGCGACAGACGATGCGTTATTGGCAGCTTGACGGAGTTTACTAAAATGATCCAGAAATACTTGCTGGCATTGTTTTAAACGACTCATCGCCTGGTTGTAGTTCAACAAATTGCCATTCTATATTAAAATACAACAAAAACAATTACGGTAATTATTTAACAATTACTCGCCGAAGGCGAGGTGAATATTGGTGTATAATAACCGAGACGAAGTCGAGGTTATTATTCACTGATATTCCCTGAGCCTGAGTAATGGCCTTGGAAATGGATCAGACACATGTCCTGTCAAGAAAAAAGACAGCGAGCGCAGCCTCCTTTTGTATTGCCCGAGCCTCTGAAGCAAATTAATTCCATGTACAAGGTATCTTACCACCACAGGACTTGTCGCGGCAGTAATGAGATTCTGAAGAGGAGTGTCGACGTCAGCAAATACGATGCACACGCCAGCGATGATTGCCACGGTAACACGGCGATCGAGATAATGCAAGCACTGTTGCAGCTTGTCAGTTTGTAAGTCAAATTCTTGTCTTAAAAATAAAATAGAAATTTGAGTATTTTATTGACCAATGAAGAAGTTCGAGTTTTCTATAAAACAAGTTATTTTTGCCTTGACTAAGAAATTGAATGTAAATTTGCGAGGTCTTGTGAGTTTGCACGTATGTAGAAAACTATGTAATTTGTATAATAGAAAAGTCGAGCGGAACAAGGGGTCCACTAATTGTCCACCATGTGGCTTCAATCGACGAACCAAAGATATCACTTCGGTTATATACAGAGCTCACTGGTGGCACATGTACGCTATGCGCGCCTATTTTTTATATTTTAGACCCTAGTTGACCAAGTTTACGTATTGCATCAAACAAAAGTTGAATCGGCTTATACAAACCAGAGTTGGAAAGAGCCGATACTGGATATTAGTAGGTACACAGTACATGCAGTACTACCCTGGGTGCCAGAGACCCTTTTCTCGCCAATCCTTTTGGGCCTCTGGCACCCAGGGTAATGCACTAAGTAGTACTAGCCTCCTTCCCACACGTTCTTAGGATCGTACGCCTTTCTCTACCCTGCGAGCAGAGCCTTCTTTTCCTTATTTCTTCGCTGAGAGAGAGGAAGAAAAGTAGGCTCTGCTGTATTCGTGACTGATTTCCATTGCGCATGCATGTCAGTTGCTTGGTTACAATCTCGAACCCAGTCCCAATCAGAGCAGAACACAAAACGAGAACCGGTTAAACGGGTCTTAAACGGGTTACTTCGTCCTAAATCTTGGACGAAGCCAAACACGAATACAGCAGAGCCTACTTTTCTTCCTCTCTCTCAGCGACGAAATAAGGAAAAGAAGGCTCTGCTCGCAGGGTAGTCTTTCTCCCTCTTTCCCGACTAACTGTACCTGTATCTCTCGGAAGAAGGGTTAGCAATAATGGCTTCTTGGGCTTTGTTGAGTTTACCTCTCGTCTCAAGCACCTAAAAACACGGACCACGCACTTTCATTAACAAGTCAGTGTAAGGTCACCCCTCCCCTTGCACCCCCCCCCCCCCCCCCCCCCCCAATTTACGAACGTCATACTTCTTGGCATGTCTTGACGATGCGTAGTTTTCTTTTCTGGTGGTCGCATTTCTCAGCTACGGCAATACTGTTTCTCACAATAGCATCGAGATAGTAATCAAGATCCTCCCCTGATGGTAACCTTCCTGTTACAGATTCTGGCGGCTTCTGCAAGAAAAAAATAAAATCCCCAAAGTGAAGTAGTGTAGAGTAGAGTAAAGTAGAGTGAAGTAAAGTAAAGTAAAGTAAAGTAAAGTAAAGTAAAGTGAAGTGAAGTGAAGTGAAGTGAAGTGAAGTGAAGTGAAGTGAAGTGAAGTGAAGTGAAGTGAAGTGAAGTGAAGTGAAGTGAAGTGAAGTGAAGTGAAGTGAAGTGAAGAAGTGAAGTGGAGTGGAAGTGGAGTGGAAGTGGAGTGGAAGTGGAGTGGAAGTGGAGTGGAAGTGGAGTGGAAGTGGAGTGGAAGTGGAGTGGAGTGGAGTAGAGTAGAGCGAAGTGAAGTAGAAGTAGAGTAGAGTAGAGTAGAGTAGAGTAGAGTAGAGTAGAGTAGAGTAGAGTAGAGTAGAGTAAAGTAAAGTAAAGTAAAGTAAAGTAAAGTAAAGTAAAGTAAAGTAAAGTGAAGTGAAGTGAAGTGAAGTGAAGTGAAGAAGTAAAAGTGAAAGTAAAAGTGAAGAAGTGAAATAGAGTGAAGTGAAATAAAATAAAGTGAAGTATTGAAGCAAGAGAAACTTGCCTGTTCCAGACTTTGTTGAGAATGATACGTTGTCTCGTAAATATTCGTTTCTCCTTTGGTTTCCACAGTCTTAATAATTTCTGAACACGCCATTAAAATCTGGCCCACAACATAGTCTCTGCTGGCCTGAAAGGTGAAAAACTTGCTTATTGATTTGAGTGACATCTGAATTCGCCTGCGGTCAGAGTTGGAAAAAATATTCAACCTTCCTCTGGATGGGTTTTTAAGTTTAGATAACCTTCCTCAAAATATATAGCGAGAATTTTGTGTTTTGCAACATTCATAAATACTGCGTGACTTTTACAGTACCTTGTTTTTCTAGGTTTTCCTAGGTAAGCTTTGACATACTATTAACTACTCGACTGCTGCGAACTAGTGCGAAGATACAGACATCACAGCAGACATCAGCGTATACATGTCTCACACATGTAACTGCTGCCACTGCCACACCTTGCTTGATCAATTGTAACTTTCTCAGATTACCGAATGTGTTGTTTCACGTGTTTTCACTTTAAACCTTCCTCACTAAAGTAAACCTTCCTCCAGGTGGTACCCACATACCCGCAGCTTTTTTCCAACTCTGCCTGCGGTACTTTTTGTTACCTTGGCATGCTGATGGTCTGGGTTTTGCATGTACTCCTGAGTGGCAGACAACAACTTGGACGAAGCATTGCAAAGAACGGCGGTGGCAGAAGCAATCACTTCTTGTTTGCTAGCACTCACTAACTCCTAAAGATATAAAATCGGATAAAAATACAGTCGGCAAATTACATATAAGATATACTTGTAGAGTAGTTTTAAAAATTTGTCAAATTGTAAAAATCAGCAAACTTACATTTCTTCTTTTTTCACACAAGGCCAATAGCTGTGACAAGATATCACTGAAGCGCTAATAATGAAAAATAAAGTAGTTATGCAGAGAAGACGTTTTAAGTCTGCCGAGTACACGCGTAAAAACGCACAACTTGTTCACGGTTGTCAACAGGCGTGAACAATGTTGTGCTGCTCGCCGTGAACAATGTTGTGCTGCTCGCCGTGAACAAGTTGTTCACTTATGGTTCGAACAACTTGTTCACGGATAAATCAACAGTCATGAACAAGTTGTTCCAACAGCACATTTTTATAGCCAACAATGTTGTTCGCACATGATACAACATGTTGTAACAGCATGACGAAATAACAACGATGAACAACAATGTTACAACAATGGTGAACATGGTTGATGTATCAACACGTTCTTCGGTTGTTACAACATGCGTGAACAACGGTTGTTGTTTCATCAAGCTGTAACAACTTGTTGAAACAATGATGAACAATGTTGTTCATTTATCAATGTTGTTCACATATGTCAACAAGTTATTACAGCATTGTTCAGGCAACAATGCTGTAACAACTTGCGAGATTTTTACACGTGTGTACTTGTTGGGTTTAGCTACTTAAGTCGTGTTTCCTCAGTGTTGCTGCCGTTGAAATACAGTAGAAGTATTCAAAATATTATTGCAATTCAGTTTTTCAACCTGACCAATTCATTTGATAAAATTTGTCGGAAACTTCCTGTTTTGAATTTGGTTTTTCGGTTTGTGGTTTTTGAATAACCAATAAGAAATATGGTTATTAGCCGAGCACCAATCAAATCCAAAGCAAACTTCATCAAATTAATTGGTCAGTTCGAGTCTTGAGTTGCTGTAGGTATATACAGCAGTTCGTAGCTTTGTGATAGTTAATAAAGGTTTTCAGTTTTCTATACACAAATGTAACCTAATTCAGGCAAGGAATCAAGGACCAAACTTTGTTAGGGAGTGTTAGCGAGCCAGCCCAGGTACCCGAGCTAGCTCGCTTTGCCGATATGAATTTCATTGTTTACATGAGAAGGGCTAGCTCGCCTAGCCGGGCTAGCTCGCCTAGCCGGGCTGGGCTGGCTGGCTTGTTGTGCTAATTGCGTAATTTATCAGTTTTGGTTATCAGTTCTAGTAACAGTACATGAACAAGCAGAACTTGTGAATTGTTAATATGTCCAAAAAGGCTGATAAAAACAAATTTTGTCGCGTGTACGAAGCTTTTAGTGCCAGTCCAGGTAGGCGAAGCCAGCCCGGGGTCAATCGTATTTACATGGGGAAAAACAGCCCGGGTAACCGAGATCTCGGTCTCACAAAGCGAGATCTCGGCTAGGAGGGCTGGCTGGCTCTCGTATAAACACAAGATGAAAATTAACAAGAAATAAGAGCACAAGGCACGATCTCGGCTAGGAGGGCTGGCTCGGCTCTCGTATAAACACAAGATGAAAATTAACAATAAATAAGAGCATAAGTGAGATCTCGGCAAAGCGGGCTAGCCCATGCAGCAGGCCTCGGATTATACTTTTTGCATCCAAAGACAAAAATGTCCTCCGATAATGAGTTTCCACGAGGCTATCCAAGGACATTTTTCTCACGGCTAGGACAAAACTGTTATCCTATACAGTCAGGAAATGACTAAATCCATGATAAAGAGTGACTAACATTCACATGATATTATCTCATTTATGTGCTATAGTATTAGTTAGTAGTGATTGGTATATAGATATAGGACTGTCTTCTTCGCTTGGACATGCAGATCGCTTCACTCCGACACTGAACAACGTCCTCTGTATATTTTAATGTCAATGCTCAATCATGGCCGCCAGTGTTTGAACACGTGGTTAGCACAGTTGTGCCTGCATTTCCGGGCTGAATTTCCGGGCTGATCCCGCAATGGCCGGCGCCAAAACATTTACACGCTGATAATTCAATCATTGGCTGGGATATTCTATTGCCGAACATTTTCTTACGATCATACGTTCGATCGATCGGGAAAATTTAAAAACTCAAAACTCCATCGGCGGACAAAAGTGTCCTACATATTATGGGGGGAAAATCCCTATCGGCGGCCAAATGACGATTATCGGAGGACATGTCCTCGATTAAATTCAAGGCTTGCCACGCAGGTACCCGGGCTGGCTCGCCTCCATATAAACACACCCCTTAGACTGGAGATATAATGTTGTTCATCAATACTGGTTACATTAATTGATTAGCAACAGCCACTGTTTACAGCACAACTAGGGGAAGTTTGTGCAGTTTGCGTGTGTACCTGAATATGTCTTCTAAACTCATCCCAAGATTGGACGTTCTGCAACATCCACAAACACTCCATAACTGCATTGGCTCTGTCGATAATCTTACGAACTTCAGCATCATCCGAGGTTAGTAGAACCTAAAAAGCAAAGGGACAAAATTTAAGGCCTTGTGCACACCGGTATCCGTTTTTCGCTTCAAGACGGAACTTCTTTTCTCCGTTTTTAAAAAAACATCCGCGTTCATACGATTTACGAAAACAGGAAAATGGCGTTTTCGAAAAGTTCCACTTTGGAGACCTACTTCGAAATGTTGAGTTTTTTTAATGACCGTTTCATCGTTTATATGTACAGTACGTGTGGACGAAAGGCCAGTCCGTAAAACAAGAGTTGCGTTTTCAAAAAAAATTCCGGATACGTGTCGACATGGCCTAAGTTAAATCATAGTTAATAGAACGTATACATGGTTTGGAAAGTCATCCAAATCATCGTTCTATGTTTTTGTTTAAGTGTATGGAAATTTGTGCAACTTCACGGTATTGTATTTTCTGTATAATGAAGCAGTCATCCAATAGCAACGATCGGGTTTAATTAGTGTGGTCCTTCATCGTCACGTGTTGTGGTGCTTCTTCGTCACGTGTTCATAGAATTTACTTCCATTGTCTTGCAACATGACGATTACTTCAAGTTGAAAGACAATGGATCGTTTTCACTCACGTGATCGGTGACCCCATGGGGGTGGTGAAACAATACGAAATATTTGAATAAGAAAGAGCTAATTCCCATACCGTACACCAATATGGCCGCCATTTCATTGTTTTGGTACACCAATATGGCCGCCGTGACGTCAGGTGAAAACGATCTATAGAGCTTCCAAACCATATGTTCTATTAACTATTATAAAATAGGTTGCGTCTTACGCACGTGTGATTGGTCAATTACCGTGTTTATATCAGGCTATGTAAACATGGTTGTGATGTCACGGCACATTTTTTAGCCTTATTTCATTAAAGAAATAGAAAAAGGATGCCCTGTGTTTATATAACCTGATGCAAACACTCGAGTGAGTTTGGAGAATTCGAAAGTACTTATGTAAACCCTTGCCTACGGCTCGGGTTCACATAAACTTTCGAATTCTCCCAACTCACTCTCGTGTTTGCATCAGGCTATATAAACACGGGCGCCAATTTCTATTTCTTAATGGTTAAATTAATTTTTTCTACGACAGTAAACTGTTTTCAGCTTTAAAGTTTCAGTTGTTTTTGCTGTACAAGCTGTCGTAAGTAGTCAGCTCTCTCTTCCGCAGAGGTTCTTTCGGAGATCGGCTATGTCGGGGATCGTCGGAGATGCGTCGAAATCGTCAGCTGAACATAAGGAGTGCGGGCGATTTTCCGTTGGCCTAGTTTCGCCCGCACTACTTAAGTCCAGCTGACGCCTCCGAGAGCATCTCCGACGACCCCCGAAACCTCCAATCTCCGAAATTTAACCTCTGCGGGGGAGAGAGTAGTCAGACTCAGAAAACTCGAACCCACAACCTTCGGAATGCTAACCGGACGCTCTAACCATTGAGCCACTAGAATTCAGATGGTAGACCGAGGTTGTTTATGATATTTATACATAGGAACGAGTATAGTCAAACCGTACGTGTGTCACAAGTACTTGTTGGGCTACAAGTCGCATTGCGTCAGTTAATCAGTTAAATGTTTAATTAACTGATACAATGCGACTTGGTTCGATTCGTTCCCAGGTATAAATATCCTAAACAACCTCGGCACGATCGAGAATCGCATAGAAAATCGGCCACTTTCATGGGGCAGTTCGCAGGCCACGTGCGTGCTGGCTCACGTGAGTTGTCGGCCGAGCTTGATGAAATTTTCTAAACACACAACAGTAACTGAGTGAACTGTCCATATATAGCCAAAAACAAAATCAAGCCAAAAACAAAATCAAGCCAAAAACAAAATCAAGCCAAAAACAAAATCAAGACAAAGAAAAAATCAATCAAAGTTATCTGATAGTTGAGATCTTTATTCACCCTCCATAGTTGATTGGGTTTGTTTTATGTCAACTCGTCACTTCGTCAGTCGTCAAGTATACTTTCCACGACTGATTCGCACTTTAAAATCCATTTTAAAGGTCAATTGGGTACACACATCTGCCAAAATAACACAACCCGACTTCTTTTCAACAACAGATTTTAGTCATTTAACATGGAAGTATACGATACTAGATCGCACCTTGTTCTTCGTCAAATTTTCCCGCCATATTTGATTTCAAGTCAGCAAATGCTTGGATTAGGTCCCAGTCGACAGCCGCAATTTCCGATCGTGTCAAAGGTGAGAGCGTCTGGCCAGCATTCGGATACCCTGCTAGCAGAGCCTTCTTTTCCTTATTTCTTCGCTGAGAGAGAGGAAGAAAAGTAGGCTCTGCTGTATTCGTGTTTGGCTTCGTCCAAGATTTAGGACGAAGTAACCCGTTTAAGACCCGTTTAACCGGTTCTCGTTTTGTTTTCTGCTCTGATTGGGACTGGGTTCGAGATTGTAACCAAGCAACTGACATGCATGCGCAATGGCAACCAGTCACGAATACAGCAGAGCCTACTTTTCTTCCTCTCTCTCTCAGCGAAGAAATAAGGAAAAGAAGGCTCTGCTCGCAGGGTATAGCATTCGGAAGGTTGTGGGTTCGAGTCTCGTCTAGAGTTTGACTACCTACGACAGCTTGTACAGCAAAAACGACTGAAATTTTAACAACTTCAAGCTTAAAACACTTTACTAACGTAGAAATTAATTTAACTTAAATCTTAGGTCCTGTCCACACATATCCCGATTTTTTTTAACGGATTGGCCTCCCCATACACCAAACGATAACTACTCACGACAGCTTGTACAACAAAAAACAACTGAAACTATAAATGAACTTGTTGAGATAAATAAAAATTAAAAGATAAAAATAAAAAAATACATATTTCGAGGAACCCACATTAACAGTGTATTCCAGCACTTTTTTTGCAGATTCAACCAGAATTGATCTCACGGGTAGATTATGAGGTTCCCCGCGTAATTGCCGAGCAGCCGTCAAAAGTTTATTTCCTGCTTCAAGAACTTGACTACATGCACCAGGCATGTCAGAACTCAATCTCTACAAAATAAAATAAAATAATTGTATTGTCGTGTTTCTTCTTTTCATTTATCTTTGACACCCGCGTATAATTTATCTGCTCGACAAAAATAACATTCAAACCATGTGCCATACTGTATGTGTGTTAGCTTAAAGTTTACATTAAATTATTAAAGTAACACCATGATCGCCTCGGATTCTTTTGTTCTCCGAGGGAATGTAAACCTCGTATTTCCCTCATCGCTCATGCAAGAGGGAAATTTATCCTTTGTCTTCTAATTTTCCCGTGCATGTTGATGAGGGAAAATTAGAAGACAAAGAAATCCTTTGTCTTCTTCTAAATTTCCCGCTTGCATAAATTTTCCCTCATCAACATGCATGGGAAAATTAGATGCAACTTCTCTGATCAACCGTGTAAATTTCAACCGGTAAGATTCTCAAAGTTTTCCTCGGCGATCATAATATTACAAACTAATATACCATGACTTTTCGGGAAATTAGCGATTAAATTTCCCCTTTGCCTCGGGAAGATTTTCACAAACCTTCCCTCGGCTGCGGGAAATTTAATCGCTAATTTCCCTCAAGTCATGTTATTACTTATAATAACCATATACTGTATACAGTAAGTACCATCTAAGGCATCCATCAAGCGTTGAGTCTTTCAATATTGAAGAAACTAGATTTCTATAGTGATCGTGCATTACAATCGGAAATTACAGATTAAGGTGAAGTAATACGAGCAACAAATTGCTGCAACATTGTTGCGTTGCAAGTTGAATAGCGTTGTTGCACGTATTACCACCCACCTTAAACACTGTCTCGCAACAATGATTATTTTGGTGCAAGTTGAATCAGCAACAAGCAGCAAGTAGAACTGCATGGAGTCTACTTTTTTCAACAAATTTTTTCAACTTGCAACAAAATCATTGTCGCGTGACAATATAATACGTGCAACGAACACCGCTGCCAAACGTTTGCGCATGCGTGAATTCGCTGAGTAAACATTGCAAGAGAAGTGGGAACTAGCCGTGGCGACAACAACCAAACAGTGAAGACTAAGTAAGACTCGACTATTCATTTGTGTTTTAAAAAAAGGGTAAAGAAAATTACGAAGCGGTAAATTCAGAATATGTTACAATATTGACAAAGAAGCCATGCACAAATTATCTACCTTATCTTTTCGGTAGTATACTTATAATTTTAACTTTTGTGTCGGACTCTCGGACCAGTCCAAATATTTCAGTGTTTTCCCGCTCTTTTTCTGAGGACGAGCTCGGACGTCGCGCATGCGCAAAACGTTTGGCAGCGGTGTTCGTGCAACGACGCTTTTCAACTTGCAACGCAACAAAGCTGCGTTGCAAGTTGAAGAAAAATGTTGTCCGTATTATACGATTCCGTGTCACAATCAGGCTACGTCCACACGTATACGTTTTCGTAGCGTTTTCATATTGTTCTCCGTCCTCAAGGGAATAGAAAACAATGGTCTACTTACCTGAAACAATATGAAAACGCTACGAAAACGTATACGTGTGGACGTAGCCTTAGGTCAATTCCGATGATCATATTGAGACAATTGATGTCACTTGTTTGGCACGTGAAGGGCTTCATTGTGTATCAAAAAATAATTTTCTGGCCAAACTTGCTGACGCCATGTATTTTGGCAGTAGGCTAGCAATAGTAGGTATATCTGTCATTTCATTTCTTTATTTATTTCTATTATTTATTCACTGATTTATATTTTAATTATATTTATATTTGTTTATTTCAGTAAGGTTAAGCCGTTCAAACTTGCAAATTTCTTGCCAAAATTCAACTTGACACTTTTTTTTACTGTCGATTGCATCTAAGGATGGACACCGTTGATAAAAAACATTACCTCCGCCAGCGTCAAACTTCAACGTTTCCCACGAGCATTTGACAGGTTTCTTTTAGTTCAACCAATCACCTTGAGACTGGTTAAACGTGATTGGTTGAGCTAAAAGAAACTTGTCAAATGCTCGTGGGAAACGTTGAAGTTTGACGCTGGTGGAGGTAATGTTTTTTTATCAACAGTGTCCATCCTTAACCGCCTTGGTCGAACTTAATTGATTCAAACGTCGAACTCATCATGTGCCTAACACTTCGAATTAGGTTCGACACATGATAAGCGCGACGTTTGAACCGGGCCTTAGATGCAATCGACGGTATTATTGAAAAACAAAGATTATTCTACCGATTCCCTATCGATAATGTAATAACCAGCCGGATTCCAATTGTCAAACCAATTATCAGTCCATCACTTTAGATTTCAATTTCAAAATATCAAATATAAGTACCATCATTTCACAACCTGCACCCTGACTAGTATTAAACCGAGTCACGAGTTTGAATCCCAGCCATGGTCGAGCAGTTTTTCTCAACTTGCTGGTTTGTCACTCGGAGCAGCACCTAATATCAACATTAAATTACCTCATCTGAACTTTCTTGAGCTAGTTTAAACCCAGTGTAGGTCAAGGTACGGACGGTCTGCAAAATATGCTCAGCGGATGAGACAAGATCAGGAAAGGCATACTGGTCTTGGACACTGGCTTCATTTAGTATTATCAGATTGGAAACCTGGAAAAAATTGTGTTGTAAATAAATTATTAACCCATTCCTGTCTTAAGTCCACCCAAAAATCAATCAAAATATGGTCTTGAGAAACATAAGTTTGCATAAATGTGAACAAAAAGTTAGAACAAAGACTTCCACTGAGAGACCTTTCCTCAAAATCCAAGAGTGTAAAAAAGTAGTCCATCCATCCATCCATCCATCCATCCGTCCGTCCGTCCGTCCGTCCGTCCGTCCGTCCGTCCGTCCGTCCGTCCGTCCGTCCGTCCGTCCGTCCGTCCGTCCGTCCGTCCGTCCGTCCGTCCGTCCGTCCGTCCGTCCGTCCGTCCGTCCGTCCGTCCGTCCGTCCGTCCGTCCGTCCGTCCGTCTTTTGGATGGCCTTTGTAAATTTTGAATGGCCATTTGAAAAGACGGCTTTTGGACTTGGCTCTATTTAGGGGTGCACCGGATTTGGAATTTTCAAATCTGGCCGGAACCGGATTTGCCGGATTTGGGCAAAAATTCCGGCAGGAATTCCAGCCGGATTTACCGGATTTGGGATATTTTCTTTTTCCATATTTTTAAAACTTAAAATTGTCAACACAGCTAAAAAAGTAAAAAACCACCTCGAATACATCGACCAATTCTCAAGATAGAACGGTTTAAAGGTGAGGAAGTTTTTTTAATAAAATGATAAAATACAAATAATTCTACGAAAAACAACTTCCTTACCTTTAGACAGTTCTATCTTGAGAATTGGGCGATGTATACAATGTATTCGAGCTGGGTTTTTCCTTTTTTAGCTGTTTTGACAATTTTAAGTTTTAAAAATATGGTCGCCATATTGAAAAAGAAAATATCCCAAATCCGGTACTGAATCCGGCCAGATGCCAGGATTTGGAAAATTCCTCAAATCCGGCCCCCCTAGCTCTATTAGAATAGTGTACCAATCATACATGTACATTTCCTTGAAGAAGCTTTAAAACGGCGCCTCATTCTCAGTCGTTTACAGCATTTCACATACAATTCTTGCCTCAGTTTGACTTAGAGCTGCGCCCGATTAATCGATTATTTTTCCGGGTTTTTTGACAATCGATTATTTTTAACAATAATCGGATCATCGAAAACAACAGCACACAGGATGACACCGGAATGAGTTTCTTTCCGGAATAAAAAAGTTGTGGAGCGATGGCTTTGTCGTTGTGGCATTCGCGGCGTTAAAACGTATTTAAAGCGTATCAAATGTCAAACGCGACTTGTTTTGATCCTTTGTCTTTAAGGAGGTTGTCCTCTCTGTTAGTACTCGTTGTGATTATTCAATACGATTAATCGATTATTAATCGATTGTTGGCAACGATTAATCGATTACGCGTATTAACCGATGGGCGCAGCTCTAGTTTGACTACTTGGACATTATCTCGTAGGAATGGCCAAATATGCTCTTCAGGCTCTTCTAGGGCTTACAAAATTGAACACTTTTTGGGGGAAGCATGCCCCCAAGACCTCGTTGAGAGGCGTTCGTTCTTCACTGCAAACATACACTGCACAAAATTTACACTTTGGACACCCAAGTTACAATTTCTGGCTAAGACACTAACAGTGTTTTAGATACCATATTTATCAGTCAGAGTAAAACTCTAGAGTTTTACTCTGATAAATATGGCTCTCCACTCAAAATTTCAGTATTTCATTACAAGAGCTATTCTCAGTAGCCTGTGTGCAGACTCGGGGTACGGAAGCGGGGGAAGTCTGCATGCAGGCTATATTCTCAGCAGTTTACCACCTTTTCACTTTGCTCATTTCTTAATTCACTTGCCCCCCCCCCCCACCCCCCCACCCCTTGCACACCTCCTCAGGCTAATGTCAGACAAATTTACTTGTCATGAGACGGTAAACTATTTGAAAAGTAAATTAACCACACATTCCCTTAAGGCTTTAGTATTTTGCTTGGTATTAATATAGCTGTATATTGTAAATCAAAATAGTATATAGTAAGGTTTGGCCTTCGCTTGAAACATATAGAAACAACGTTCAATATTTTCAGCAGTACTCAAACCTTGCTATATATATATATATATGTTTATTATATGGAGAAGAGTATTTTACTAGCAACTAAAACACTTGTAGAATCCATATTTCACTACATCCAGGAACCGAGTGGCGTATTTCTCGTATGTAACACTCACGAGTGACATATTGACAAGTCAAAATTTACATCTTTTGCCGTAGGTTTCGAATCAAGTAAATTCTCTTAATTTAGTTTTTCACGTAAAATAAAGTATTTGAATAAGCCGTTGTATTTTTCATTTGTATTTTCTAAAAGATTTAGGTCAAGTGGTTGTAGTTTTTGCATTAAACCCAGTTTATCAACATTGCTTCCACGCATAATTTCATTGTCCATATAATAAATAGAACATTACACAGTTGCTCAAAGATATGGATTTTATGTTCTCATGGCAAGAGCAAACTGTGTAATATCTCCTTTACAGATATGTGTTAGATAATTTTCAAATATATTAATATAATTATTAATCTCTACAATTTTGTATTGAGCACTCTATTCATTTCTCTATTTCTTTTCCTTATTTCTTCACTGAGAGAGAGGAAAGAGAAGTTGGCTCTGCTGTATTTGTGTTTGGCTTCGTCCAAGATTTAGGATGAAGTAACCCATTTAAGACCCGTTTAACCGGTTCCCATTTTGTTTTCTGCTCTAATTGGGACTGGGTTCAAGATTGTAACCAAGCAACTGACATGCATGCGCAATGGAAACCAGTCACAAATACAGCAGAGCCTACTTTTCTTCCTCTCTCAGTGAAAAAATAAGGAAAAGAAGGCTCTGCTCGCAGGCTATATTCATTTGGAGATTACCAATGCTTTGGAATATTTCTATTTATATATATACATGTATTATTTATATATATATACACATACAGGGGGTGGACAAAAAAAAGTGGCCATCACGAAAAATATGGTTAAATGTGGAATAACTATTATTCAAGAAAAGAAAAATATGTAAAGTGATATATTTTAGAATGAATGCATCAATATCTGCTCAAATATGATATCCAATTCTAATTTTGTTATTGGTTTAAAAAATACATTAACTTTGAAAGCATGCCACGCTGTGAAGCTGTAGTGAAATCAAGTGAAATGGCAACAAAATATCTAACTATTTTGCTGTTATAACACTTTCATAATATACAAACTCCATTAATCATTTCGAAGAGCAATTGGAATAAGTCGAACTAAGATTCACTTCATTTGTTACAAGATTGAAAATCATGAAAAATTAACATATTTTTTAAATCAATGGATAAAATTAGAATTTGATATCATATTTGAGCAGATCTTGATGCATGCATTCTAAAAATATATAACTTTACATATTTTTCTGTACTCCAATAAAAGTTATACAATGCATATTAATCATACTTCCAATAATGTTCCCCTTGAAACAAACATGTAAAAAAATTATAAAATTTTCATATTATTCAACACCCAACGATCTGCCGTTACGCCAGCAGACATACAAAAATTTCAATTAATGAAATTATAAAAATCTCGTAATTTATATGGCGTATTTATACTATAATCTCTATACTCTTTTAAGACCGAGTTTGGCCGGTTTCGAGGACAAAACCCTGGCATGCTGTTTTGAAATAGTTTGACCATATTTAGAACTATCTGTCTATTTTAAACAAACAGCGACTAGCAAGAAAAGCTTGTCTTTTTGTATCAACCATCGTAAAACGTTTAAACTATGCTAGGTATTTCGAGTCTTCGACCACATATATCAGCTATCCCGATAACCTATTCCTGAAAATACAAGACTATTCAAGTATGAGTAGTTACAAAGACCTTGGGTTGTGTGGAAAGTCGTATTTGAATAGTCGGTGTGATGTTATTTCAAATCACAAGATATATAAACAAACAAATTTGTGTGTATTTATATTAAAACACAATGGCTGAATAGCCGACGTTGACCTTCACTCACTTGGGTAGCAATGGGAGCCAGAACGCGTTCAATGGATTTCGTTTGGACCAAAGTAGAGAACGATGAAGAAGCCATAACTAGTAGGCTTTTGGACTTCTAGAACTTGGATAGAGAAGAGAAAAGACGTTGGCCATAATATATTTGGAACGTACTGCAGAACAACTCACTTTTGGAGTGATGTCTGAATCAGCATTTCTACCGGTCAGCGGTAAAACACTCCTTTGGTAACTTTTAACCTGAATGTCAGGCCTTTATTTGTTCTCGCCTTCCGCTAAACCCGTTCAGGTTAAATACTTTAGACTTGGATGGCTAAGGATGTCTTAAGGCCATGTCACATAAGTCAATTTTCCTTGCAACTTGCAACACAGTGGCGTGCAAGATTTCCTCGTGTGACACCCCATGTCGCAACGAAAAATTTCTACTTTTCACAACGCTACGAGACAAGTTGCAGCGTGTGACACCCCCACTGCAACTTGCAATATTGTTTTTCGACAAAAATTGCATTGCAAGTTGCAAGGAAAATTGCCTCGTGTGACATCCTAAGGATGGCTAAGGATCGCTAAGGTAGTCTAAAGATTGATAAGGTGGAATAGGGATATCTGAGGATGGATAAGAAAGGCTAAGGATACATAAGGATGGCTAAGGAAGGCTAACGATAATTAAGGAGGGTTAAGGATAGCTAAGGAGAAGGATGGCTAAGGAAAGCGAAGAATAGCTAAGGACAGCTAACGATTTTTTGAAAATGTCGGACAGTATATCATATTCACCTGTGATTATTTTATAAAAGAAATACCAAATGGGGTTTTCCGTGTTTGGAGACTCTTATCCAAACACTTGGGAAATTGCTCGACTTTCGAAAAGCTACGCTTTTCTCCAGTCTCGCAATTTCCTGCGTGTTTGGATCAGAGTATCCGGCAAACCATTTGATATTTCTTTAGTAAAATACTGATTTGTTTGACGGATGCTATATCAAACACTCGGAAGAACTGTGTTTCGTCAGGATATCCAAACACCTCGAAGTTTATTCAAAAACCTTGGCTTCTCCTCGGTTTTCAACAAACATTTCGGTGGCGAGTTCAATAATCAGATTTTTCCCTCTAAAGACCTCTAAAACGTTTCACAGCTGTATTGAAAAAGCTTTAGACATTCCACAGTTTTCAGCAGGGAACTAAATACAGTGTTCTAGTAAGTTCGAAAATTTAATTTGCATTAAATTCGCATATTACCATAATCTTTGTCCAGATACACAACTGCTGCAAGTGTAAAACTTTTCAATTATCAGCACTGACACTAGAGCTATGCAAGGAACTAGAATGAGGCACAAATGTACACTGCAAAACGTTTTATAGGGGAAAAACTGATATACTTCTTAGTTTCCCGCCTACGCAGACGAACTTGATCTCGTGATATTTTATCAAAAGAGACAAGAATTGAATGATCTGCATCCCCGTTTAGCACATAAATAATATATGGTAATATGGTATGGATTACTGAATACTGTATATGAGCAGTCAAGTTTATGGCAAAGATCTTTCGTTACTTTTCCAAACTGTGAAATACTCCCACACTCGTAGTTGTAGAGCAGGCAAAAATTTAGCTAAAAGCTGTAAATAATTGGACGTTTTGCAAAACAAAACAGACTTGCTTTCCACGCCCAGCGGTGTTTCGACGTCATGCCACTCTCTTCAGGGGGCATGACAGTTGTTTACGGGCTTTATAGTTATATAAATCGATTACACTAGAGCGGAAGACTAAAGGTAACGAAGGAATTCTGGAAGTAGGACTAAGTCTAAGAATTTGTGTTGGTCGTTCTATGCTGAAGCGTGATTTAAAATGGGTAAACCTATAGACGTAGCGCCTTACTACTACCTTATCAGCCTTGTGTTTATGGCAAGCATGCTGTCACTTTCTCAAGCCATCTCGTGTACGGGCTCAGCGAAGTACAGACTGACCTTCAAATCCGAATGGAGAGCAGCATCACATCCCGACTTTCCGCCAAGTCCTCATTTCTCTAGTCTAGTTGGCTGTACTCATAATGCATCTTATGTGATGTGGAGGCCTGGAGTGAACGCTACACTTGGAGTACAAAACGTGGCGGAGAAAGGTAGGTTTAAACCAGAAAAAAGACATGAAATTTAATAATGAATACATTAAATATTCGCCGTGGTTTAATATAGGTCTGAGTGTCTGACAGCAGACCTTGTTGTTTTATATTCTATGGGCTACGGCTATAGATCCGACATTGGTATATTTCAAATTCTTCGCATGTCGGACGACATTAGATTTTCCAGTTGTCGAAACTTAACATGCACAGCACGGACAATGATCACAGAATCGAAGACACTCGCTCTATTATTTTCGTGTACTGCTTCGAACTGCATGGATTATAGATGTATATGTCTAACATCGGAGATATACTTTAAATTTAAAAATCCGAAAGACTGGAAAGAGAATACGAGTTGAAAATTACAGTAACGACAACCGCTTTTTTACACGCCAAATGTCAATATGATTATGTCATGAATGAATCTTGCACAAAGTAACGGTCACTCGCCGGTTAGTAAATTACTGATTATCATGCGTAATCATCATACTATATACCACGCGAGTTCAGTTTTCTATAATTTACTTAGTAAATGTCTTCACTAAATGATGGACCTCTGACAGAGAAAATACGGCTGAATAATGCCTATAACACTGACGTTCTGTTGAAGAGATCCGACAGACAAAGTCGAAATAGGCTGTATTAATTTACACCGACGTGCGTTGTATGAATTTCGGGTTTATATAACGGTAGTCGTATAGAACAAGGTCCGTGGTGTGATCACAGGTGTGATGTTACCGACATTCAGTAGACGTTTGTCAAGCCCAAGTTAGTACTGAAGTATACTCGGAAAAGGTTTCTGAGCCCCAGACTTCACCGCAATATTGTTTGCCATGCAGTCATTGATACTCTACTGACAATTTCTGTTTATTATAAGAATATTCCAACATGTCCAAACTCGTGACCCTAATATTTAACGCCGTTGTTATAGGGTCGACAAACTTTAACGACATTACGTATGAAAAGAACGCTGTCGCTTTTAATATAAAGAGCGCATAATTTAGTCACTAGAAGGTTGCTATTTCGATCCCTCGTCCCTGCCTGTAACATTTTTTGAGAATCTGAGCTTGACGAATGTCAGTGTTTTGTTGTCTTACAATCCGAAAGTGAAACGTATACATAGGGCGCTTTCCAATTGACATGGTTAGACCGATCAGTCCGGCCAGAATGGACTTGCTTTTGATTACGACCAAATTTTTCCAGTCAGACCATCCCAGGTCTCAAACGAATCGTGTTCCATTTAACCGGACTGACCGGTCTAACCGTGTAAATGGAAAGCCCCCATGCATAGTTGCGAAAATATATTTCGACGACATGCAGGGATAGGAAGAATATACCTTTCTAGATTTAGCCATTCATCAGAGTAAAAAGGTCTCCGCTCGAAACGTCAGTTTTCATTGATTAATTTAAAAATCTCAGCAGTTTATCAAGGAATAGTCAATTCATGCGAAATAAATTGAGGAATAGACAGACTAGTACTAAAAGCCTAATTCCACTTTAATAAGACTGGAACAGTTTGTGAAAGTTTTCTTTGTCTTAGCTCTCGGACGGAAGACAGTTATTAACTGTGGACGGAATTAATGATTAAGCGAACAACCGAAACTTTCCCGTTTGAGGAAAATTTGAGGAAACTTTCCCGTTTGAGGAACGACTGGAAACCCTTCATACTTCGCTGGAAACGTTAGACTTCTACGTTCCCTGTTTCGGCCAGTATATATCCAACCTATTTCGATTTGTACATCTTGCATCGCCTAGCTTTTTGTGCGATAATTGTGCCGTCGTGGTGAGTCTGCCAGTAGTCTGTCTATACATACACGCCACGGTCTAATTCTTTGAAATTCATAAGTCTTTGACTTTGAATATAGGCCTCCCTGGTCTTTGGAATGCCTTTGAATTGTATGAAAAGGCTAATCTTAATTAGACTTAAAAGTATTTTAATAAATTCAGTCACGAGTGTTATTTCAGTACTGCCGAAACTATTGTTTTGAGCAGTACTTCAAACCTTACTATATTCGATCCGTATTCCAACACTGCCGCGCAGCACGCTACTTTTATTTCACTGTTTCCTGATTCCCTCAGAGTAAAGTGAAAATATGGTATTAAACTGCCGGTGTAACAGGACCAGATGCCCCCCCCCTTCAGAATGCCCCCCGGGCATCCGGTACTAGGACCAGATGCCTCCCCGGGCATCTGGTACTAGGACCAGATGCCCCCCTTGTGAAATCCTTTAAAATACTTCTCAAACCAAGTTCGAAATGTATTGAAACTTGTTTCGAAACTAACGATAAAACTTTTAGATGGTTAAAGGGCATATGACTCGAAAATTAAGTTTGACTTATTGAAAAGAACATCTAAAATGATAAAATAACATCTTTTGCAGTTTTTGGTTTCCTTGCTTCGTTTTTGAGATATTCCAGCTTGTTTGATATGCAAATGACACAACTTTTTACGTCACATGTGCATGATGAGTTATCAGAAAAGGTTACATATCTTTGCTATTATGAAAACATGGGCTTAACTCAAAGGAAGCATGTGCGTGTTTCTACCCACAACACCAAACATGTAGAATTCCAAGTGATTTCGTTTCACAATAGCAAAGATATGTAACCTTCTCTTGGTAACTCATAATACTCATTATGCACGTGTGACGTAAAAAGTTGTGTCATTTGCATATCAAACAAGCTGGAATATCTCAAAAACGAAGCAAGGAAACCAAAAACTGCAAAATATGTTATTTTGTCATTTTAAATGTTCTTTTCAATCAGACAAACTTAATTTTCGAGTCATATGCCCTTTAAATGAGTTCGCAAGCGTTCGATAGACGTTGAAATTGTCTCCCAAAGCGCCATTGAAATGTTAATCGCGGTCGGCAATGATTAATGGTTGTTTTTCTATTTTTGAAACAGTGCTTCGGAGAAAAACCCGTGCCGAAATAGTGCCTTTTTCAGAGTATGCCAGACCTGAAAACCGAGGTCTATTTCAACGTTTCGAAACATCAGCTCAACAATGTTACAATCAATAAAAAACGAAACTTGAATATCTATTTAATAAATTGGAAATTCGGCAAATTCTAATGCGCTTCCGCGTGCTGGCTTTCGGACTTTCTCTCTTCTCATTATTTTGCCGACAGTTTACGAAGTCCAATTTCGCATGCAGACGTCTGATATTTTCTCTTACTGAGTGTATATGGCTATCAGACTATTCCACGTTATTTGATGGTTATCGTGTCAAAATAATGAAAGAGAAAGTCCGAAAGCCAGCACGCGGAAGCGCATTAGAATTTGCCGAATTTCCAATTTATTAAATAGATATTCAAGTTTCGTTTTTTATTGATTGTAACATTGTTTATTAATTAACTTGCCACAAGATTACATAAACATTTTCTACATACAAAACTTATACAACATAATTAAATATCTAGTGGCGAGGAAACCCAACTAGAAACCACAAGGGCTTATTAATTATGCGCTTCCTCATTAAAAGAATAAAAATAAACACATTTACATTACTTAAAACATACACTGGATAGGTTAGTAGGCTGGATGCTGCCGTTAGATAAAAGTACAGTACATTAAATGTCACGATAATATAAATCAGAAAAAACAACGAAATAAGTAAGTAAGGAAAAAGGAATTAATCAATTATTAAGAAAGAAGAAACGACTTCAATTTAGATTTAAAAGAAAAAATCGAAATTGAACACTGCACCTACATAGCCATACAGTTTTAAATTCCCTCAGACATGTCTATAGTCTAATTTGCTTGTCATACAATCTTTCTCAGGTAGGACTGATGAAATGAACAATGAACTGGATCAACAGATTACATTAAAAACAGCTTTAGCCAAGTTTCAAGGAGGTGGTATTGCGTCTACCAATAGTCACAACAGTAACTTTTCAATCAAAGCCATTACGTTCAAAAAACTTTTAAGCCAGAGTAGCGTTAAATTATGTCTGAATATACTGTATTTTGAAGGTCATCCATCGATCCCTATGTGCCAGGTGGTGCAGGGAACAACCGTCTGATATCAGTTCCCTTCACGACTGATTCCCAAACTCTTTCAAAACCAATAAGAAGCTGTTGTATCTTTTTCAGGCAATAATGTTGAAATCAACAAGGAACTGGATCAACAGATTTCATTAAAAACAGCTCTAGCCAAGTTTCAAGGCGGTAGTATTTCCAATGTCGAAATAAGGACCGTGAATAATATTCCAGTGAACCGTCAATACCCTCTGGTGTCCGCCATTTCAATGATAGCTCCATCACCCGACTGGTTTGTTGGTGTTCGTGACTACAGCTTATGCAATGAAACCACTGGAAAATGGATTGATAAAAGGGTGAAAAGTCTAGCTCTCTATGATTCTGGAACAGACAGCGCTCCAAGGTTTGTTCACACCAACACACCCACAGAACCTCATGTTCCCATCTTCCTTCTGGACAACACCCACGAAGGCTCTTTAAAAAGCAACGAGACAACGAAACCATTTGGCACCTTCACCTTTGAGAAAACCTTTGATTCAAATCCACTACCGACCTCGACTGCAACAAGTCCAATCATAGTAGCATCAATGGTTCCCCCAAGAAAGTCATCAATGGTTCCCACAGGAAAGTCATCAACGGTTCCCGCAGTAGAGTCATCAATGGTTCCCGCAGTAGAGTCATCAATGGTTCGCGTAGTAGAGTCATCAATGGGTCCCACAGGAGGGTCATCAATGGTTCACGTAATAGAGTCATCAATGGTTTCCACAGTTAATATGGCATCCTCAGTCACTCATTCAAGAGGACCAACACAAAGTTCGACAAAGAGTGGAGCATGTTCCTTTGTATACCAAAGTATTTCTGTCTCCTTGAAATTGATCATCTCAGGCATGTTGACCATGTACATCGTCTGATTCTTACACTGTTGGTGTACCGTACTTAATGATATATGTACGTAATATGTAATGCAATGTAATGTATTGTAATATAACGTAACGTAAAGTGATGCAATGTAATATGCAATGTAATGTTTAAGAAATAGAAAATGGCTGCCCGTGTTCATATAGCCTGATGCAAAGACGAGAGTGAGTTGGGAGAATTCAAAAGTTTATGCGAACCCGAGCCGTAGGTGAGGGTTTACATAAGTACTTTCAAATTCTCCCAAACTCACTCGAGTGGTTGCATCAGGTTATATAAACACAGGGCAATCATTTTGTATTTCTTTTATGAAATAATACTAAGAAATGTGCCGTGACGTCACAACCGTGTTTGCATAGCCTGATATAAACACGGTAATTGACCAATCACAGCGTGCGTAAGACGCAACCTATTTTATAAAATGTAATGTAATACAATACAATGTAATGCACTGTAATGCACTGTAATGTAATGTAATGTAATATAATGTAATGAAATAAATGTAATGCGAATAACAATCGAATAATAGTAAGTCGGACCAAAAATGGTACCAAAAATGTTAACAGTATTGAAAAACTACAATAGTACGTTTAGTCACAAGCTTAATTTCTTTTAATGACACATATAGCTGAAATATAAACTACGTTTTTACTGTGTCCTGTTAAATGTTGTAGTCAAAAAAATATGGGCATGCACAATACATAAAATCCTTATTAAAACAGGTTTCATTGCATATAAGGATGGACACCGTTGATAAAAAACATTACCTCCGCCAGCGTCAAACTTCAACGTTTCCCACGAACATTTGACAGGTTTCTTTTAGTTCAACCAATCACCTTGAGACTGGTTAAACGTGATTGGTTGAGCTAAAAGAAACTTGTCAAATGCTCGTGGGAAACGTTGAAGTTTGACGCTGGCGAAGGTAATGTTTTTTTTTATCAACAGTGTCCATCCTTAGATGCAATCGACGGTATTATTAACCGCGGAGTATATATACACCTGGCTATACTGCGTCGCAGCTCCATTTAAAATGAGTAAACCTATACAGGCAGCGTTTTACTACTTTCTATTATTCATGGCAAGCATGTCGCTTTCTCAAGCCGTCTCGTGTAAGGGCTCGGCGAAGTACAGATTAATCTTCAAAGCGAAATGGACAGCGAAGTCTCATCCCGAAGACTTCCCGTCAGCAAAAGGTCCTCATTTCTCTCGTCTAGTTGGCTGTACTCATAATGCATCTTATGTGATGTGGAGACCTGGAGTGAACGCTACACCAGGAGTACAAGACGTGGCGGAGAAAGGTAAGAAAGGTAGGTTAATTAAAACTAAGAAAAACCGTGACATTTATAATTATAATTATACAGCAGTTTAGCCATTCTACCCTGGTAGATTGATCTTATAATGCTGTGTTGATATTTAACACCCGAAGGGACTCGACATATGAACGCTGCCGTGTGGAAATATCTTAAGTACAGGCAATCGTGTTTTGTGCACAATGCATGTATTGCGAATTGTGTTTTCTATCGGAGAATTAGATTGTGTTTTGACTATTTTCGGTGACGAATGACGTTTAGACTTTTATAGATTTTAGCACTGCATGCGATGTGATTGCAGCTGCGAGTTTGCATGAAACTATTGCAAACAAAATCCAAGATGTGAGAACACAAGGAACATTCATGATCTTTATATTATTGCATTATTATTTATGTGCTTTATTACTAAACGAGTTGTATATTTGTTATGCTGAGTATAGGAAGCTTGTATACACATGTATGTTCTACAGTATGTACCATTTGTGTTTTTACCGACTGTACTTGCTAACTTGCTTGTCTTTGAGTTTGAGATCGGCAATGGACAGTACGCTTCTCCTAATTACAATGTGTAAAATTGTCTCTCACCGTTAAATATTAATGCCCAGTCTTATTGATCCATTAGGATTTTTATTCAAAGTGCTTTGAACCTTTGACTACGTAATTTTGTGACAAGTATGTTATCCATATCTTGATGTTCATTTTGATACTGTATATACATTTTGATGCATAGATTGAGTAAAAAGATACCGCCATTTGCAGTTGAGCTTGCGTTATTACTGCTGGTTGCAGGTGACCGCGCCGCGCGCCGAATTTTGATCGTTGTTTGCATCGAGGGGCAAAGCACTCCAAAAATCCCGTACACTTCGACGAAAAGTCCGCAAAAGTCCAGCGGAATTTTAAAAATCCTTAAAAATCCCCAAAATTTCTTGAAAATCCATAAAATCCGACTCAATTGATCAAAATCCGCAGAAAACTGCACTTTCTCCTACGAATACCTGCAGTACTTTATGTAATTATTTATTTTTTTTTATGTATTTTTTTTTTAACTTTTTGTATTTTCATATTTGACAGTTTTTATGAATATATTTCCCTACTATTTTCCCATTTGGCTCCTACGCCTTTATTATTTCCCAGTTTCACTTAAAGCTCGGCCAGAACATGAAAAATAAAGAGAAAATATCGTTAATAAGTTTCACAAAAAGTCCGGAAAAGTTCGCAAGAAATCCCCAAAAGTCCGAAAGACCGATGAGAAAATCCAAGGACTTTTGGAAGTCCGAAAAAGTCCGAAAGTCTCGTACACTTTTTTTGGAGTGCTTTGCCCCTCGGTTTGCATTGTCTCAACTCCTACTTGACACGGCCCAAAGTATGAGTTCACACAGGGTCAAGTACAAGTTCAGTTTAGTCAAGGTTATTTTTAATGCTCGAATCAAGTTTTTGTCAGTTGTAAATTAATGTTTATTTTTGTATCAACCAATCACATTTCACTTATCCCAACGAACTGAAATTGAACACTAATAACATTTAACGCCGGATCCCAGACAGCAAGTTCTGAGATAATAATTATGAAACTTAGCAAACGCGGAAGGAGATATTACTACTGGAAAAGCTTTGTCCATTGATTTTACAGTAAAAGAGCTATTGTCCACAAGCATTTTAAATAACCTTTATATAATTGGGCCGTGTCAAGTAGCAGTTGAGACTATGCAAACAACGATCAAAATTCGGCGCGCGGCGCGGTCACCTGCAACCAGCAGTATGACCAATCTCGTCCCCAGAGCCAAACCCCTCGCACGCGAGGGGTAAGACTCAATCAACCTCGTACCCAGGGCCTTCTCATCTTTCAAAATGGCGCGAGGAGAAAACCCTGGCAAAGGCTGGTCACGTGATTCCAAAATACTCCAAGATTCTTGGAGTATTTGGTCACGTGGATGATTTGAGTTTCGCCCGTCCTGGGGGGAGCGGTTGATTCGGTTCTTATAAACGTCAAGGTTGTTGCAAGTTCGGTAACGTTAAATTCGAGCGGTAAATTAGATATATTTCAAAATTTACGACATTTGCTGGATAATTCATATTTGTTGGCGTCAATCGCCAGAAATGAAGCCGAAGGCGACGAACGATCATAAACTGATAAACAGAAACCCGCTCTGCGAGTCTGCGGTTGCAGGTACTGATACATACACTAAAAATATTCGAATGCTGTTGATTGTTGGAAGTATATTTACCGTCCAGTATAGCACATTTATGTTTCTTGTCCACACGTTTTGGATTTGTGGAAATTTAATTGTTGTATCTGTCGATTTATACTCAAACGGCATATTCGAATCGAATCTGCTGTCCTCGACTCCTCGTTGACTTTGAGGTTGTACTTTAATACAAATATACGATCAACAACAATTCTTCGATCGACGAACATTTATATAGATCAGCACTGAAGACTTTGACTTTGTATATTTCTAAACTTTTTAAATTAGATTCGGAAAGTCCAGAAACCGAAATATTAATAAACACTTCTTGCTTGCATAATAAAGCAAATATGTTGTAGTGTAGACGCTTCTTACTAAACACGGTCATTAACTGATTTGATAAACTTGTTAAGAGAATGTCTTGTTATTTGTACGATTTGGTTATTCTTGAGTGCCTAAATAGTTCGCTGAATAGTTTTACATACGCAAGCCAACTATACGCTGTTTATCAGTGACTGTACCGCGCTCCCCGGTACAGTGTGAGTCACTCATCAAAATATTCCAAAATTATTGGTGTCACGTGACCAGCCTTTGCCAGGGTCTTCTCCTCGCGCCATTTTGAAAGCAGAGAAAGCCCTGGGTACGAGGTTGAGACTCAATCTCGTTCCCAGAGCCCACGTTCCTCACCCGGGAAACGAGAGACTCTGGGATAATCCGTTTCAAATCACAGGATTCTTGCTATTCCGGTTGAGGTACGCATGCGTAAATATCCAAGCGGAATCTGGATAACAAGTCAATGGCACACATACGGCGAAGATATCGATCGCGGCAACGTCTTCACTGGAGTCTTGTCGTCCGACATCTTTGTTATTTTGGTTTTATTAATTCTACTTCCGGTCACTTCAGACCAACTCATGCTCACTATTCAGCCAATAACGTAACGATTTGAAACGGATTATCCCAGAGTCTCGTTTCCCGGGTGGGGAACGTGGGCTCTGGGAACGAGATTGATATAAGATAATCATGTGACAAAAAATTTGCCAATCAGATCAAAATAACAATAACAAATCAGTAATGAGATGCGAAAAATTAACGGTGAGCGGGTAGCCGACGTTAGCCGCCTCTGTAGGGTACTCGGGGCCTGGGGCTCTGGGGACGAGATAGCCTGGTACCCTGGCCCAATCAAAGAATATGGGCCAGGTAACCACTAAAGACTTCTGCTTTCCTATTGGTTGAAATTTCGCGCGTTTTTAGTGGCTACGAGTAAAAATGCAATCGTCATAAGTGGATTTAGCCCTGATGACGCGAGAATGAGATTAGTGGTTACCTGAAAGAAAGAAATATGGATTTCTTTTGAAATTGGGCCAGGGTACCAGGCTAGGGACGAGATTGCCCCAACCTCATAAAATTTATCCCCAACCTCCGCGCTACTCGTGTAGGAGAAATCTCGTTCCCAGAGCCGCTCTGATGGTAACCTGCAATCAGGCCAATTGTAAACTATGGCCTGATACAAATGTCGTTAAAAGTTTGTGCAGTACTTCCAGATTTTGGAAGTCGTCCTGATTGGCTATAGCCCGAAAAGCTCTATTCTGATTGGTTTGTGTATGATTTGATTTGATTGTGATTGATTTGTTTATGAATTATGCTTTACATAATTAACAAAGCGTCTAACGTATATATCTAGCGATTCAACGATGTTTAGTGAAGTTTAAAGTAAAAAATCTAAAGAAAGAACAGCACGAATGTATAAAAAAAGTCCTGTTTAATGAGGATATGCTAGCTGTACTCCGTACTGGTTATGGCAAGAGTTTAATATACCAACTTCTCCCAAGCCTCTTCGAAGACATATATAAACTGTATAAGCAAGCTCGTGAAGGAATTACTCTGAAACAATTCTGGATTGTAGTCGTGAGTCCGCTTGAATATCTAAGGAAACAGCAAATTTCAAACTTGGAACGGGTGGAATGTGCGATTAAAGCTTCGTCGATTGGAGATTCAGAAAATTCATTTGGGGGGCGGAAAACGGCCAGGTAAAGAATTGTATCAGGCCTTATTTCTTACCGCATGTAGGACAGAGAAGTCACAACAGTAACTTTTCAATTAAAGCCATTACGTTCAAAAAACTTTTAAGCCAGAGTAGCGTTAAATTATGTCTGAATATACTGTATTTTGAGGGTCAGTGTCACCATTTGCGCATCTTTTTTGCGCACATAGAAATAACTTCGGAAAATGTTGGAAAGAGCTCTAAATCGGACAAGAAACCAGAGAAATGAATCAAATGATATTTACCTTCTACGGTATTCCAATGAGAGCAGATGGGCTGCGAAGTCGCTATCGCTACATGAACCATATCCAGCTACGATTTTAGCATCTTTCCATGACTCAAATATAGTCAGTGATAAGTAAATACGTTTGTGCTGACTATTCCAGGCTTTCTGTGAACTATTTGATCTCTCGTATTTTCTCTTTCGGCCTGAATTATTGCGTCTTCCACCATACACTCCACCAAGTGCGGCCGCCATCTTGGATCAACAAACTTGAAAACCTACAGCAGTTAGTTTTTCAAGTTGGCGCGTGATTATTGCGTGGGCTTTGCGAGTGACACTGCTCCTTTAAACTGCGCAGAATTACGCTTCCAAGAAAAAATTCCTCTCAAAAATCGCGGGAAATGCCCTCACAGGGCTTCGAAAACTCAAAATCTTCTTCGGGGATGGACGATGCCCCCATACCCCCTACATTGATGATTGGTCGCGGCTAAAGCCACGATTCTACACCATCTAATGCTTGATAATTCTCATCTAAAACTGCACCCCCAAATTTTCCGTTGCTCCCCCAAAATTTTGATCCTGGCTACGCCACTGGAACAACCGTCTGATGCCAGTTCCCTTGACGACTGATTCCCAAACTCTTTCAAAACCAATAAGAAGCTGTTGTATCTTTTTCAGGCGATAATGTTGAAATGAACAAGGAACTGGATCAAGAGATTTCATTAAAAACAGCTCTAGCCAAGTTTCAAGGACGTCGTATTTCCAATGTCGGAACAAGGACCGTGGATAATATTCCAGTGAACCGTCAATACCCTCTGGTGTCTGCTATTTCAAAGATAACTCCATCACCTGACTGGTTTGTTGGTGTTCGTGACTACAGCTTATGTGATGAAACCACTGGAAAATGGATTGATAAAAGGGTGAAAAGTCTAGCTCTCTATGATTCTGGAACAGACAGCGCTCCAAAGTTTGTCCACACCAACACACCCACAGAACCTCATGTTCCCATTTTCCTTCTGGACAACACCCACGAAGGCTCTTTAAAAAGCAACGAGACAACGAAACCATTTGGCACCTTCATCTTTAAGAAAACCTTTGATTCAAATCCACTACCAACCTCGATTGCATCAATGGTTCCCACAGTAGAGTCATCAATGGTTCCCACAGGAAAGTCATCAATGGTTCCCACAGTAGAGTCATCAATGGTTCCCACAGGAAAGTCATCAATGGTTCCCGCAGTAGAGTCATCAATGGTTCCCGCAGAAATGGCATCGACCAAGAGTGGAATGACACAACCGAATATGGCATCCTCAGTCACTCATTCAAGAGGACCAACACAAATATCGATTAAGAGTGGAGCATGTTCCTTTGTATACCAAAGTATTTCTGTCTCCTTGAAATTGATCATCTCAGGCATGTTGACCATGTACATCATCTGATTCTTACATTGGTGTACCGTACTTAATGATATATCATGTACGTAATATGTAATGTAATGTATTGTAACATAACGTAACGTAAAGTGATGCAATGTAATATGCAATTAATGTAATGTAATGTAATTGTAAGATGGGTAAATTAGAGATATTACACGACGTATACAAAAAACGGTTAGTAGGACCGTGGGCGCAATGTATTAAGAAAAGCATGGAAAACGTTTTAAAATAATAATACAGTCGTTGGCACCTAAGCGTGTACACCAAAGGTAACCGTTTTGAAATCAACACCGTGGGATTGGCGAGACGTGATTGGCTAAGGGCACATTCATGTGACAATAATGCATAAGGTAAACATTTAACTTTGACGTTGACTTAAAACATGTTTTGACGGGCGGTGTACACGCTTAGGTGCCAACGACTGTATACGAGGCTAGTTTTTCTCATTAATCGATAATAAAAGTGGTTAAAACCAACGTTTGTCGTCAGCTTTCGTGTGGAAATTAATAAACAAGAAGAATCCGTGTAACATAATGTTTAAGAAATAGAAAATGGCCGCCCGTGTTTATATAGCCTGATGCAAAGACGAGAGTGAGTTGGGAGAATTCAAAAAAAATATATACTCGTAGTATATAATATATTATTGTCTATTAAATGTTGTTGTCACATAAAATATGGGCATGCACACTACATAAAATCCTTATTAAGGCCAATGGAATTGAGGTTTCAGTTTACCGTCCGAGGATTTTCAAAATGTGATGCGGCTTTTGTTCATTATTCATTATTTGAATCATATTCATTTATCTTGTCCGAAAATATAATGAAATCGATCTGTGGACCTATCACCCTTGTCAGTGGCGCCCATGGACCGAGGCGGGCCATCACCCATCATCAGCCCACGGCCCGACGGTTGTCAACCAAAACACTTCTTGTGACATACGTTCATTTCAAGCCGTGTTTTATTGGGATCTGGGATGGAGCGTCTGCACACAGGCCAACCTGCTAGCGGCAGATCAATACTTGTCCAATGTCCAAAAAGCAGGCAAAAGTGTGAAACCATGGTTTAAAAACCACGCGGCGATATGCACTGACACCGCTATCATCGTTTCGGGAATTTCCGAATGATGTCGAATGAATGGCGCGATCATGCTGATGCGGTCGACCACGTATCGAAGGCTTCGCTATTTATTAATAAAAAGTGTATACACGCTGTGCAAATGATGTAAATAGTATATTTGAAAGTCCTGATGTGGAAAATCTACCAATAATGAAAATTATTTTGAATAATGAAAAATTCATGCGATAGTTTCAAGCCCAGCGGGCGGTGGACGGTAAACTGAAACCTCAATCAATTCCATTGGCCTAAAACAGGTTTCAGTTTGCTTCCATAGCAACAGGAATACAAAACCTGAGACGAGTGATATGTGATATAGCACTGACTAACTGACTTGCGTTAGTTGTTCTATTATTAACCAGAGTATATATACACCTGGCTCTGCGTTGCACGGCTCGATTTAAAATGAGTAAAGCTATACAGGCAGCGTTTTACTACATTCTATTATTCATGGCAAGCATGTCGCTTTCTCAAGCCGTCTCGTGTAAGGGCTCGGCGAAGTACAGATTAACCTTCAAAGCGGAATGGACAGCGAAGTCTCATCCCGAAGACTTCCCGTCAGCAAATAGTCCTCACTTTTCTTCGGTCGTTGGCTGTACTCATAATGCATCTTATGTGATGTGGAGGCCTGGAGTGAACGCTACACTAGGAGTACAAGACGTGGCGGAGAAAGGTAAGTTAATTAAAACTAAGAAAAACCGTGACATTTATAATTATACAGCAGTTTAGCCATTATGTGAATAAGAATCGAATTGAAGTTTGGGTGTATTGAGCAATCGTTACCCTCCTATTAAAAAAATAGGCACGCGCTAGCGTGCATGTGTCTACTGCATATATCATCATGACATCATTATATCAACAAATCTTTTCATGAAATGACGATTATACTAATCCTTTCCCCAACCAAAGAAATTAATGAACAATAAAAGTAACCCTAATCCGAACCTTAACCCGAAAAGCACAAAAAATAAATGACAAAATGGTGCCATGTCAGTTTGACATATGGAAACTAGTATTTACCATAATGGAACATAGTCATCATAGCTAGAATCTTTGGGTCACATCTTCGGAACCAATCAAAGCCCTGAAAATTCCTGATTCGAGAATGGCTGTTTGCTGTCTTTCACTGTATTTGTGATATAAATGTTTTTCACAAGACTTTTTACCGGTGAGTATTTTAGGATTTTTAGGTTTAGTTTTTCTAAGTTAACCCTTTGTTGCATGACCCCTTTATCCTCGATGGATTTTGATGCCATTTGGTATTTATTTGGGGTCCAATTGGAGGAAAAACAGTCAAATTTTGCCAACTTCTACTAACTAGGGTGGGGCCTGGTTACAATTGTAACCCCCATGCATGCCCAGAACACCAGTGGCCAAAAATAGAGGCGAATTGAATAAATGGTTTATTTGCCAAAATGAAACTATTTACAAAATAAAGAAAAATACAAGTTGGTGAGGAGACCTCAAGAGGCTAAAGCTTGTGTAAAGGTCACCTCGTTCACAGAATTAAAGTTCAAATAATTAGATATCTAAAGTAAATTGAAAAGAATTGTTTAAAAAATTGTTTGTGGACATGTTCGAAGGAAGGAATTTTTGAGGAGACCTTGAAAACCAAGTTTGTGCTAAGAGACCTCCTCATTTACAACAGAGTACAGTTTACCATAACAATTAACATTGTTAAACAGCTAGCTCTGATGTTATGACCATGTTCAACTATATTCAAATATAATAATTAAATAGGTAATCACATAATTGTTTCTCAAAAGAAGAGATAGTGTTTATAGCAGTAATATATAATGGTAAGGAATTACAAATATAGAGGCAAAAACAACAAAGTTAAAAGCAAAATTACATTATTTACAAACAGAACGAAAATAACAGAACAGTACTTTACATAGATATAGAGAAAATCTTAGTTTGTATCAACATAAGTAGCAATTTTTCGTTTAAAGCTTGAAAAGGATTTACTGTCTCTTATGTTTGATGGTAGGGAATTCCATATTGAGCCATCAAACATAAGACTTTTTTTCATATTGTTTGTTCGTGGTTGTGGCAAACACACTCACTTTAGAAGAACTGTCACGAAGATTGTGACTTAAGACGTCTTGCCTGAAAGTAAATAGTTTGTTCAGACATTCTGGCCCCATATTGTTTGGTTGTATTATAGCATTATATATAGCCTGCGTGCAGACGCTTGTATTTAATCACCGGAAATACAAGCGTCTGCACGCAGGCTACATTATATACTGATAAAAGTGTTTTCCTGTCAACAAATTCTTTTATATCTATCTGCGTTACTTTAAGTTTTTGGCTTGTATATTTTCTATAGCATGTTTATAACTTTGTTACATGCTGATATTTTTTATATGAATGTTGTGAAATACTTTTATTGTTAAACTCTGAAAGCGAATAAACAGACTCACCTTCTCCTCGTTCGTGCCGCCATCTTGGAAAAGCTTGATTCCGTTTCTATGTATCTCCACGTAAATAGCGCCTGAGTCGCCTGACCGAACTCTTGGTTAGTGCGAACACAACGGCTCCAATAAACAAAAAAGAATTAATACTTTATCGTGCACGGTTTTGAGCAAACGAACAAAATACGTTTGACGACCTCGACACCTCGTGAGCAAAACAAAATGGTGACATTTCGGGCCAGTTTCGGCGAACTTTCGTCACGTTCCGTTCGTTTGTGACGTAGTGATACAAGCAAACTCAACAGCTCATAGCATAGTGTGCTACTGCGCATGCGCAGTAGACACAAAAACCACATCAAAATATCAATGACTGTCATTTCGGCGAAGATCGAAAATGACAAATACAATGTAGCAATGTTTTTTTTGTCTTGAAATACGAAAGTGAAACTTATTTTGAAGGCGAAACTCGCTTCTCCTTTATGCGTGGGAGAAGATTTAAATCCGACACCAGGAAATTCAATGCCGGATGAACATTATACGTTAATTAACTCAAACACAGCAGGTGTTTACATATTGTAATATTTTAACACTTTGAGGCCTGGACCTCTCCCTGTGCTGAATAAAATCGTCTGGCGTTAGCCAGAATAAACCTTAAAGACACGTCCTCAGACTTCAAAGTGTTAAAGAGGTAGGTTTTAACACTTTGAGGCCTGGACCTCTCCCTGGGCTGAATAAAATCGTCTGGCGTAAACCAGAATAAACTCGTCCTCAGGCTTCAAAGTGTTGAAGGCATATTTGCCATATATCGACTTTTGCAGCAAAGCAGTGTCAGTGATGTGGCGCTGTTAGAAGCGGTACATCTGCTGTTGTATTAATTCTTGAAAACGGCGAATTGCTGCAATATATATATATATATATATATATATGTATATATGAAAAAAACACGGTGAAATATAGTAAGGTTGCATGATATACTGCCCAAACAGGGAACGTAGAAAGTTAGCGTTTCGAGCGAAGGTCTTTCGTCACACAGAGATACGTAAAGGCAAACAGTGAACTTATATAAGATAATCATGTGACAAAAAATTAGCCAATCAGATCAAAATAACAATAACAAATCAGTCAGTGAGATGCGAAAAATTAACGGTGAGTGGGTAGCCGACGTTAGCCGCCTCTGTAGGCAACGGGGGGCCTGGGAACGACATAAAATTTATCCCCAACCTCCGCGCTACTCGTGTAGGAGAAATCTCGTTCCCAGAGCCGCTCGATGGAGTCCATATATATATATATATATCGCCGTTGTCGCAATCTGATTGGTCCATTGTTCAAATTCGCTGAAAGGCCTAATTAACAGACGCCTTACCTCTCGGACTCCGACCATGACTGGATCATTATAGTTATATGCTTAGTTTAACCATGGATAGTACTAGTACTAGTACTATCCATGGTTTAACATACCGCATGTAAGACAGAGAAGTCACAACAGTAACTTTTCAATCAAAGCCATTACGTTCAAAAAACTTTTAAGCCAGAGTAGCGTTAAATTATGTCTGAAGATACTGTATTTTGAAGGTCATCCATCGATCCCTTGGGTAATAAGTGCCAGGTGGTGCAGGGAACAACCGTCTGATGCCAGTTCCCTTCACGACTGATTCCCAAACTCTTTCAAAACCAATAAGAAGCTGTTGTATCTTTTCCAGGCGATAATGTTGAAATCAACAAGAAACTGGATCAACAGATTTCATTAAAAACAGCTCTAGCCAAGTTTCAAGGCGCTAGTATTTCCAATGTCGGAACAAGGACCGTGAATAATATTCCAGTGAACCGTCAATACCCTCTGGTGTCTGCCATTTCAATGATAGCTCCATCACCTGACTGGTTTGTTGGTGTTCGTGACTACAGCTTATGCAATGAAACCACTGGAAAATGGATTGATAAAAGGGTGAAAAGTCTAGCTCTCTATGATTCTGGAACAGACAGCGCTCCAAAGTTTGTTCACACCAACACACCCACAGAACCTCATGTTCCCATTTTCCTTCTGGACAACACCCACGAAGGCTCTTTAAAAAGCAACGAGACAACGAAACCATTTGGCACCTTCACCTTTGAGAAAACGTTTGATTCAAATTCACTACCAACCTCGACTGCAACAAGTCCAATCATAGTAGCATCAATGGTTCCCCCAAGAAAGTCATCAATGGTTCCCCCAAGAAAGTCATCAGTGGTTCCCCCAACAGCTCAACCGCGTACAACCAAGAATGGAACAAGTTCATCAGCACTCCTCGGTGTTTCTGTGTTCTTGAAATTGATAATCACAAGCATGTTTATTATGTACACCATCTAACGTTTAGGTCTCTGTACTCTATACCGTATACTACCCTGTAATGATAACAATGATTTATTGACCGACATCTGTGCCTCTAGATACAGCACTCGTAATTTCGACTCAAACAATTTCTACCTAAATTATAAACATAAACAAGACTATTTTCGTAAATCCTTTTTTCCAAGAGCTGCCAAGTTATGGAACACTCTTCCCCAAGACTTCAAGACATGCAACTCTCTAGTTACTTTTACTAGTAAATTAAATTCGAGGTACAAGACTAAGTTAGCCACCTATGAATTACCTGACTAGACTATTATAGACTGTTGTACTAATATTATAAAACTATGTTATTTTCTTATCAACATTAATTATTAGGGGGTTGATTTCAATTGGGACGAATCCCCTGTCACAACTTTATTATAATTATTTATTTATGTATTTGTACTAATTATATTGTGACGAATTAATTAAACTAAACTGAACTAAACTAACCCTATAGTGCTATAAAAGAATATGATCAAATAAAATTAACAAAAAATAAAATAAACATGCATATATAAAGTAATTACTGAAAAACTAAAAAGTTATCGACACCCTCGTATTTGGTGTTCAAAATTTCTAGATAAGTACGTTTGGGCTGGTTTAAAGTGGTTCTCTGATGAAAATATTGTTGGTAATGTTTCTGCATAATCCTAAATATATTATGGTAGTTGGTAATTGTGCAAAGTTTCATTTCGAAATTCCCGAAAACAAAGTTGTATTTTACGTGCGAAGTTTGTATTTTGCAGCGCCGCCATTAAATTGGCGGTGTTTGAGAAGAATGAGTTGAGGAGAACTTATGATGTCATAGACTCAACTAAAACAAAAGATCATTGTTGTTGTCAACAAAAGGGTCATTGTTGTTATTGAGTATATGACATCATAAGCTTCCTCGACTCATTCGTCTCTTTGCTCCAAAGTACAAACTTTACACGTACAATACCACCTTTTCTTCAACGACTTTTGAAACTTTGCACGATTACTACCATAACATCTTTAGGATTATGCAAAAACATTGCCAACAATATTTTCATCAGAGAACCATTTTAAGTGTAGTGGATTAGATAGCTAAAAAAAAATGATTTGTTATTTTTAAACATTGATTAATTAAACATTGATTGTCATATTGGTAGTTCTTAATTACTTTGTGTTATATTTAACAATTATTCGCGTCTCGGTTACAGTATTCACCATTAATTTATTATCGAGTCGGTTTTCTTTGTTCTTTCGAGGGCTTTATATCGCATAAAGCCCTTGAATAATAATTAGAAACGAAATGAAGAAAAAAAACAAGGAAAATCTTTGTTGGAAAACCTCCTCGTCGGGATGTATGCGGTATAAAGCCCTCGGACGCTGCGCGTCCTCGGGTCTTTATATAGCATACATCCCTCGTTCTCGGGATTTATCTATTACTTAATATACCAAGTATCAAAGTTCATGTTTTCTTGCGCGGTCTTATTGGGCGAGAGGGTATCACGTGAAAGTCATGAAATTCAACTGTCTCCCGGCAACAGCTCTGAGCGGTGAATAATATGTTATGGACCGGTGAATAATAAAATCGTTGAGACCGAGATCCGCCTCGGAAACATCGGCGGTCTCTGGTCCACAAAACATACTGTTTCTCTCGGTCCCAGTCAATAAGTGTGTTTGTAAACACTGTTAAAACCTTGCTTAATAAAACATCAATGTTTTACTAAAGTTATTAAACACCAGCAGCTCAAATTCAGTTTTTCCTGAGTTAAAGTGATCTTATCTAACGTTTCTAACGGTTTCTTACAACTCTTAAACAAAGTATTCATCATGTACACTTAGAATTTGATAAGTAATAGCCATTGTAGATGCCCATAAAGATCGGTCGCTCATTATTTTAAGTATTACTTAATAATTTTTGTAAATTACCGGTTGCAATTGTCACTGAAAAGCCTATTCTAAGTAGCTCAACCAATCAGCGCGCGCGCTAACCCAGAGGTTAATCACCTGTGCATTAATTTAGACTGATTAATATTAGATTAGTTTGTCTGAACACGATAACACAAATACTGTTCATCCTGTTTATACCAGCGTTTATACAGCTGAAAAGGGTATTAAAATGAAGTTGTTTAAATTATCCTTATTATTAAAAAATTCTAAGATTGAATTCTGGACAGGACTTGAACGTTCAGCCTTCAGCCTTAACCCTTCAGCCTTCCAAAATGAGAAATGGTTAGAACCATTGAGCTGACAAAAAGCGGGAAGACTGTTTGCACGAAATACAAGACAAATCGTATTTTGAATTTTAAAATGTTTATTTTCGGTTTATGTTAATAATACTTTGTCTTGTATTTCTTCAAATTGCTGGCTGGATGTGGTTTTTCTGTAAGCATTAAGCAAGAGACGGCTATTATACAACTCAAATAGCAGACCGAGATTGTTTTACGATATTTATAACTAAGACGTGAATTTGAAAAAAAAATCGTATAGAATAGAACCCTGAAAAATCGTAGTATTTTAATCCGAAACTTTGTCGCTTCAGAGGACTTCGTCATATGCCGACGAAATCGGATTAAAAATACTTGACTGACAGCTCGACGTTGACGCAAAAAAATTCTGAGCTTCGATCGTCCCCGATTTAATTGTCCGTCGCACATTGGTTAATAGAGTTACACAAAAAAGTTAACACACACACACACACACAATAGCTATATATCTGCGCAGATACAAAAGGAACGAGTTGAACTGGGTTCAACGCAGTTTCCCATGCACCTTACCACCAATGACGTCTCAGACTCAGCCTTATATTCCGGTTTCGATCGCTGTTAAACCTTTGGTTGAATTTATAAACAACTAACTATGGTTTAACTAACTTCGGTTACCCCATTATGAGTTACCAGACTTATTACTCGGGCTACTGTGGCTACTACTACCTCCCATATATGGAGCCTACACTTCGAGTGTTCGGTCACTTCGAAAATTCATCGACAGTCATGTTCCTTAGTTCCTATTCTGTGGAACTTTGTATCAAGCACATCACTGATCAACCATATACGCAATTTACTTGGAAAACCTACTAACAATTTTGTCAAAGGCAAAGCTAGCCGAAGCTGTTGCATCCAAGTGGGATATACAGTATATTTTTTTCATGGCTAAACAGGTCTCTTCGTTCTATAAATATTTAATACCGCCGGTACAGAGATGAGGATCAAAACGCTAACATTCTGGATCTTTATATTGACACTATATACACTTTCTCATGCTTTTGGTCGAGCAATTGCGATGTTCATAGGTTTTCCACATGACCTCAGCATAAATACTAACAGTTGTTCAATGATCTGTCTAGAGACCTCTGCACTTTCCAGTAGCCCCAGTGAACACCTGACCCAGGTGTCTTGTTTAATATATATATCGAGTTATTATTTTTAACATATCCGAGTTATCGTCTTTCAGTTACAAATTTATTTGATCAACAACATCAATACCAGCTTTGGTATATAGGATACAAACGTGACACTAACTACAACTACATGACATACATATTACATATATATAAAGTTAATTTCTATTATCTACGTTAAGTTATCAAAAATTGTTAAAACATCGAAACAGTATTTCCCTGCCAAAGCCATAACTGTTCTGTCTTGCATAGACATAAGGTACATAAAAGTATCTTGGGAATTAAACAATTTGAATGAACTATTTACTTTATATAGGTTATCAATAAAATTTACTCTGAGATCGGCGAACTTTGTGTTTGTACATGACGTTAAAAAGTGCTCTTCATTCCCGATCTCGTTAAGATCGCAATGTTTACATAGTCTATTACTGTATGAAACATTGCTGTATCGACCAGTTTCAACAGGTAATCTATGAGCTGAAATCCTTAATTTTGTGACAGCTTGACGGTGTTTGAAATTGTGAATTTCAGAAAGGTATTTTTCAGTTGAGACAGAACAAAAGGAGCAAGATTTGCAAGAATGATCCAAAGCAAATGAGTAGCCGGTTCTTTTTTAATTATTGTCGTGACTCATAAGAGAGAAGAATGTATAATTATAACAAACATATAAAGTGTTTCAGCAGGTAGGCGAAACAAGTGTTATTAGTAATTTACTATAAGTGTTTGTTTTTTTATTTTTTGGTAACTATAGCTATAACGCCCTTGCAGGAAGTAATTTGATATTTTAATTTCTGACTTCCGTTGAGTTAAGCCCCTATTTATAACCGTGCATGGTTAGGCTGTATTAGCCTGTATAATTTACGAACCATCGGTTCTTGTATCATGTCTTCGCTTTCTGTGGTTCAACTTGCGGTAGTTTCGTGCTATCTCTTCTGCTTCATGCCGTCGCTCTCCCAAGCGAACCATTGTAACGGTTCGGCGACATACACGCTTACTTTCAAGGCAGAATGGACGAGAACGTCTCATCCCATCGACTTCCCTTCGGGCGCTCATTTCTCTAGTTTAGTTGGTTGCTCTCACAAGTCATCTTATGTGATGTGGAGGCCTGGAAGTCTGGCTACACCAGGAGTTAAGCGAGTCGCTGAGCGAGGTAAGTTGAGGAATATTATAGTAACAAATATGACGACGTTTGAACAGGTAATTTGAACCGAGAACTCGATACTCTAAGAATTCTTTATTCGTGTTTCTATGCAAAGAGAGTTCGGACTTTTTGTACGGAGTTTCGATTCTGAAAACCCAAGGAAAGCCAGAGGAACAAGCAAAATTGTTAGAAACGTCAGAGTTAGGGAATCGATAGGACTTGTTTCAACACGGCACGACGTGTTGAACAGTGTTGAACAATCAACACGGCACACCCTTACAAAATTACAGACGTCTTTATATCTCAAAGAGAATGGAGAACTCTCAGGCCATTCATTAACCAGAGTTCATTAACCTTAATATCTAGCACATATGTATTCATTCAGACACTTGAACTGATCACATTTTGCAAGTTTTTCACACTGCGTATTTTTCCACTTATTAACATAAATTATTAGCAATTTGGTGGCTCCCTGCAGTGGGTTTCCCACTGTGCGAGTCACAATACTGCTTTATTAGCCTCCTCCGCAGGCAACTCTGTGTCTTCCCAAACGGCAGCTTTTCAATGTTTTGGCTGAGCACGAAGGGACAGCAAGGTATTGGGAGCGGCATATGGCGCTGTCACAGTGAAATATGTTACCCCGTGAAATGTGTTACCCACGGAACAAAGTTCCTACCGGCTACCTGGTAGTTTAACCCTACAAAGAACGTCTGCGGAGGAGACTAGAAATGTCTCAATACCGGAATTAATGTGTAATTTTCTCTGTAGCAACGCGCGCGTTTACCAGAAATTTAAATAAATTTCGGGTGGGCTTAAAATACAACGAGTTGTTAAGATCACGATAAATGTGTTCTTTTAAAAAAGTCAATGTTGACTAGCAAAAGATACACGGCGACTCCTTGGCAAGTTGCTAAAAATTCGCATTTTAAATATCGAACTTCACATAACATGAAGTTTACTTAAAGTTAGTTGTTCTGACTTTCAGTAGAAGCGAATTTTTACCAAGTGCAATGTTCCTATCAATATTGCAATGTTGCTATCAATATTGCAAGGTCGCGCGGAAAAGAACATCCGGTTTGACTGTAATGTAACTAACTATTTCTGAAGATGGTCCAAGGTCATTGACCAAAAGCTCAGAACTTTTTAAATAAAACATGTTGTTATAAACCCACAAAAATTAATTTTAATAGATCATGATAGTTCTTTTTTTTTCATTGCATGTATCAGCAAAAGGAAATAATGATTGAAAGACTGGTGTCTATAGGAAATTACACCCAGGGAGCATGTCCCGGGTAACACATTTCACGGGGTAACACATTTCACTGTGATAATCACCTTTTCAGATGTCACAGAGTTGCCTGTGGAGGAGGCTACTGCTTTATATCGCGACTCTAGATCTATTTCTTTCCCAAGCATTCTCGTCTAACTACAAGAGGCTCACACAAACTGTTTGTCTGTATATACATTGCCGCGCTCGCGACCTGCTCTTATGACCTGCACGTCAACCCCGAAAAGGGATTGTAGTGCAGATAACGTAAGAAGAGAAAACAAGGGTGGAAAGTTACAAAGCGAAAGTGACCACTCCGAGGCAATTTTCACCTTGAGAACTTGAAGTACAAAAAATCAGTATTTACCTGTAACGAAGTATTTTTTTTCAGGAAAGTAAAATTTTCATTAAAGAATTACTTTTGAACTTCGTTACTTTTTGTTTTATCGGTGAAGTAAAAAAAATAATTTTGCAATGCGGAGTGTCTCACTCGCTGGAGATCTACAGTAGTGAAGTGGAGATTGTGTGAATGCGTAATCTGTTGCTTTGCATGTAAATTTACTTCGTTACTTTACTTAAGTCAAGGGCTGTAGCCCGGTTAACTGGGCTCACGCAATTGATTAGGATTATACTGTGGTTTTAAAACTCACATAAACTAAATTTACAAAGAAGAATTGATTTAGTCTAGATGTAAACAAATCTAAACGTTAATTCAAATCTCCTTTTGCGGCCGAGGAAAGGATTTCGTGACACGAGTCAGCCTTAAGTCAGACGAATTTAAGGGGCTGATTACATGAGCGGTTAACTGATTAGGATCTCACTGTGGTTTTGAAACTCGCATAAACTAAATTAACAAAGAAGAATTGGTTTAGTTTAGATGTAAACTAATCCTAACGTTGATTAAAATCTCTTTTTGTGGCCGAGGAAAGAATTTCGTGACACGAGTCAGCCCGGTTAGCTGGGCTAGCTAGCTAGCTAGCCCGGCTCATGTAAACAGCGGCTAACAGCCCCTTATTAATTCGAATTAACTTCGTCGGTAAGGGACGTAAATGCGACGTCGAGTTATAAACGTCGAATTTCAGTCGAATTAATGTAATTGTTTTTACTTGGACGCTTCTCCTCCGCAGAGGCTCGGAGGCGGAGACGCGAGAGGAATGATGGGAAGAGGGAAATCTCACCTCTTTTTCCACCTTCCCGACGTTCTCCGCGCACTTTACGATTGCCCGCGCGCCTGCGAATAGAAGCCTCTGCGGAGGAGAGAGACTTGGACGCGTTGAGCCTGAAAACGATTCCTTGAAAACATGGTGCCGAATTGTCACAGACAGAAAAGAAACATTTAATTCGACGCGACGCCGGATAATTCGTCGTGCAACTCGAACACGCATTATCCATTCGGGTGTCGAATTTAATCGAGTTATACGTCGCAGCTTCATCGAATAAAATCCAAATAATTAAAGTCGTCTGAATTAAATTCGTCTATTGTGCGACGTTTAGTGCAGGCCTAAGATTTTCAGGCCATATTTTTACTTAAGTGAAATTTTCAGGTCATATATATTTTTACTTTTAAGTACAATATATCAGTACTTTGCTGAACACTGTACGTGATAAAAAACTCTGCTCGTTTATATTAAAGTGTATATGAAATGAAAATTAAGTTTGTCTAATTAATCTCTTGAAATGGTAAAGTAACATCTTCTACAGTTTTTCCATATCTTACTTCATTCTTGAGATATTGCTATTTGTTTGATATGTAAATGATCACACTGCATACGTCACATTGTATAATGAGTTGTTGGAAAATTAAGAATGTCGTTGAAGTTATCGAACAAAGTCACACGAAACTGCGCATGTAGGTGTATTTGTCTCATGACTTTAAACAAACACAGGTTCAAGCGATTAAACAGACAAATATCAATGATATACACGATTTCTCAAAAACTCATTATACAATGTGACGTATGCAGTGCGATCATTTACATATCAAACAAATCTTAATATCTTAAGAACGAAGTAAGCTATGGAAAAACTGTAGAAGATGTTACTTCACCATTTCAAGAGTTCTTCCAAATTAGACAAACTTGATTTTCATTTCATATACACTTTAAACAGTACTAGTTAAAAAAGAAATTAAACCAGAGTAGCGTAAAACTAAATGCCTGACACCAATTTTTGCTTCATGTATACTTTAATATTTTTCACAGGGAAAAATGATATCATAAACAACGAAATGGACGAACAGATTAGATTGAATTATGCGTTAACTAAGTATCAAGGACCAGGCATTTCTGGTGGCACAGGCACAGCTACACGTGCTGGTATCGTCGTGAACAACGAATACCCTCTGGTGTCTGTTATTACAATGATAGCTCCATCACCCGACTGGTTTACTGGTGTTCGTGATTACAATTTTTGCAATGAAACCACTGGGAAATGGATGGAAAAGCGAGTGAAGGAAGTGTTTCCTTATGACGCAGGCACGGACAGTGGTCCTAGGTTTACAAGTCCCAACCAAGTCACTCAACCTCCTGTACCCATATTCCTTATCAACAATACTGAAGATGGCTCTTTCAAAAGCGACAAACCAATAAAGAGATTTGGAACCTTTACCTTTACGAAAACCTCAGAATCGAACACAACCACGATTCCAACATCATCTACGACAAAGAATTCAGCTTTCCCCGTGACCTACGTTGCTGCTTTATTTCTACTCATGAAATTATTAATCTGAAGTCTGTTCGTCGATTTGGGAGAGAGTACTCCCAGAGTATTATAACAATATATAATAAACAAGGGGTTACACGCGTATACTCTATGTTAGAAACACTTTTACGAATATACAAATATTACTTCTAGTTATGAACATTATTGAGTGTTCTATTGTTTGTTGCTGGTTCACTTTTACCTAATTTCCATTGTGAATAGTATATTTCAGTAGATAGTCTGTTTTAGTTGAAAAATGTCGAATAATTAACTTGTAAACAAAAGACCCTTGGATGAGTCTTAATACAGAAATGGCATTATTAATCTTCTATTACTAGTAATAAACGTAGATTGATTTTCCTTTTTTTTTTTTTTAACAACTTTAATGGTGTATAATAATATACTAATATCCACATGGGAAGAGCGCGAACGAGACCACAGGGAGCCCATCTTGGCAACGCGTGGGCACCTGTGGCGGACTCGAAAGACGCGCGGGGGACTGTGGCAAGGGATTTAAAAACTGAACGAAAAACGGTTACCGGAAGCGGGAAAAAAGGCGGAAAATGAGTGGAAAGGGGGGGAGGGAGAGGAAAAAATGTACGGGATGAAACACCAAATGTTCAGCGTGGAATGTGTTCCGCAAGTAGCCAGGACATCTCGTATCGTCGGGAGCCACCTAGACTTGCCACAAGTCGATCTCAACATGGCTCCTTGTTTTTTTCAAAGCTCGGATGTTTTTTTCAAAACAGGGCTCGGTCGAGATAGCGGACTTAGGCATTTATCTCGTCCGTGGCATTTACCTTCATTTCCGCACCCGGGTTATGCAATTGCTCCCCCAAATTCTCTCCGTTTGATACGAAAACTCTCGGAAATCCTAATACGAATCACCCAACAAACTCGTGTCATTGGAGCTCGCCTCGTCGCCACCGGTGCCAAATTCTACTAGACATCAGCGTCGATCTACGTACTCCAATCTCAAGGAAGCACAAGTCAGTGGATTCCCATATTTGGACCCCCTACCACAACAAAAACACAATTGACTTCTCCAGAAGGATTTATCCTACAACTTAAAATAAATTATAATTAAAAATCAATTATAATGAAAATCAAAAATCAAAATAAATTATATTACCAACCCCCCACACCCTACCCCCCACCCCCATAAAATTCAAAACTTAAAATCCACTTCATAAAACCTAACCCTAATTCTAACCCACCCCTACCTCAACCCTTCAAATCCCAACCCTAACATTAATCCCAACCCTAACCCCACCCACCCTACTTATAAAACCCCACTAACCCTAACCCTAACCTTAATCACATTTATCAGCCCAAGTTTATTTTACAAATTTAAAATAAGTCATAATTAAAATTTAAAAATAAAAATAAATTATAATACTAACCCCCACCCCCATAACTTAAAAGCCACCCCCTAAAAACCTAACCCCACCCTAAACATAACCCTCTTAACCCCAACCCTTCTCCGTAATCTCAATAATAATTTATCACCCCAACACCTTAGACCTCAAATTATTAACCATTTTCCACCACTACTCACCAACACAATACACCAAGGATGGTAGGTCATAACCAGGATCTAAATACCTGAACCTTATGGTTTACTTTTACTTTTATTTTACATTTTACAAAACACTGGGAAGGACTTTGGGAAAGTCTAGGAGCCACCGTTAGAATACTGAAACCGACTGAAACTCAGAGTCAGATGAATGTGCAATAAATCAATAATCCTGAGACTTCCCGCTTTATCCGAAAAGCTTATCGTAGGATTTCGTAGCTATCCGAAGTGTCAACGATGATGTAGTGTCCTAGCTACTTGCGGAACACATCTCCCGAAAATACGGTATGTAATTTAGCTGCAAAATCACGGCTAAAAGTTGAGATTTTGCATCATTTTTATTTATATTTTGATAAATGAATCATTATCACAACTACTTCGCTCAATTATCTTACAATTTGAATACCTATAGGCGCTTAAAACGATGTTCAAAACAAGGAAGAATTCGTGTTTCATCCCTTTATTATTTTCCTTAACATGCACCAACGATCGAGTGTGCCACAGTCCCCCGCGCGTCTTTCGAGTCCGCCACAGGTGCCTACGCGCTGCCAAGATGGGCTCCCTGTGACGAGACCCGAGGACCCATGCGAGGCGCTCCCCCGTAGAGATTAAAAATACATAAATATATGAATCAACTAGACTTATACCAACTACATAAACACCGAAACGCACCACCATACGCGCACATAACCTCATAGAATAACATAGCTAAGAACAATATAACTGATTAGAATTAAAAAAAGGAACCAAGGCGGTTGGCCCGCAAGGTGACGTATCATGGAGTTAGTAGTTGGTGCATTAAAAAACTGCCATTAGTGACAGGAACAGTTACGATGTAGTGACCATTATAGTTAGGAAATACAGGCAGACCTCTTCAACGGCCACGTATCAAAGTCCCAAAAATATTCTCACTAAATACTGCGCCGTCCCATTGAGTGATTTCCATTGTTTTTATATTCTATTAAACTTACCAATGGATGCAATTACGGCACTTAGTTCATCATGATCACCTCGGTTTTCTTTGATGTACCGCGGTTGTTTATTACTCAGGCTACCTGTGGTGGCCGAGTCTAAGGTTTCGGCCACACAAAACTGCAAAATTGCGCAATACCTCCCATATATGGAGCCTACACTTCGAGTGTTCGGTCACTTCGAAAATTCATCGACAGTCATGTTCCTTAGTTCCTATTCTGTGGAACTTTGTATCAAACACATCACTGATCAACCATATACGCAATTTACTTGGAAAACCTACTAACAATTTTGTCAAAGGCAAAGCTAGCCGAAGCTGTTGCATCCAAGTGGGATATACAGTATATTTTTCTCATGGCTAAACAGGTCTCTACATTCTATAAATATTTAATACCGCCGGTACAGAGATGAGGATCAAAACGCTAACATTCTGGATCTTTATATTGGCACTGTATACACTTTCTCATGCTTTTGGTCGAGCAATTGCGATGTTCATAGGTTTTCCACATGGCTTCAGCATTAATACTAACAGTTGTTCAATGATCTGTCTAGAGACCTCTGCACTTTCCAGTAGCCCCAGTGAACACCTGACCCAGGTGTCTTGTTTTATAATAATTACTCCCAACCACGCATAAGTATAGGATAATGGCCGAGCTCCGAGGTCTTCTTAAAAATAATGCATCTTAGAACAGCAGATCATTATTGGGGTCATTGAGGCGGAATAGGAGGTTATTATTGAGCGATAATAACCTCAAGACCACAATAATGACCTGTTTGGTTCGAGTGAGTGACGCTTATTAAGACCCATCCACACGTATACGTTTTCCTAGCGTTTTCATATTGTTTCAGGTAATGAGACCATTGTTTTCTGCTCCCCTGAGGACCGAGAACAATATAAAAACGCTATGCGGAAAACGCATACGTGTGGACGTTACCTAAAAATAACAAGCTGTTCAAACAATGAATCAAGTTATTCCCCTGGGCTAATATATAGACGTTTCTCTCTGACGAAGGGCCTTCGCTCGAAACGTTAGATTCCTACGTTCTCTGTTTCGGCAGTATATCTAACCTAAGTTACTATATTTCGATTGTTGTTTCAACACTGCCTACGCAGCACGCTACTTTCATTTCACTAATATATATTAGCCCGGGGCAATTAACTTGATTTTTGCGTGGTTGGGAAAATAAGGTGGTTAATCAATGGTCACGAATGTGATAAAAGGTTTATCATCGCGACTGAAGTGTTTTTAGACAACCTCTGTGATAAACGAACTCAGTATCTCAGTTTTCTTAGGCAACCTCTGTGATCTTGAACTACGGTAACTACGTAAGTTATTTAAATAACTGACGGAGTTACCTTGGGTTCGGTAACTAACCTATACTTCTTTCTACAAAACGATAATCCTTGTAGAAGATACAAAATACGCTTTATAGCATGTTAGACGAGTTCATAGCCTTCATTGCTTAGCTTCGTTTTCAGCTTTGTTTTAACTGGTTCTTTATAGGGTCATGTATATATATACCTAACTAAAGCACTAAATTGACTAAAATAAAGAGACGTTTCCTCCTCGCGAATTTCTGGTGAACCACTATTAGTAGACGATCGCCTGAGCCATCCAATCAGATTGGGCGATTCGGGACATCTCTAGTCTGATTGGAGAGATTTGGGGAATCAGGGTGATCGAGACGATATTATGGAAAGCAGTCTTTAAAGACACCATATAAGGTTATACAATTATATTGCATTACAAAGAAACAAAGTAGTCTATAATAAAAGAACACGGAAGTTATATCGTTCCGTGTATTTAACAAAGTGGCAATTTACGTTTCGAAATCAGTCGCATTCTTTGTTAACAAGTCGTGGTCACTGTCTTGGTATAGTTAAAATAACAACATGGTGTCGATTTGGTACGGTTTTGTATGCTTAGTGATAAGTATACCGCTCTCTGAAGCGATCCAGTGCCAGGGTTCTGCGATGTACACGCTGACTTTCAAGGCCGAATGGACTAACGACTCTCATCTCGATTTTCCGCCGAACCCTCATTTCTCTCGTCTAGTTGGTTGTTCCCACAATTCATCTTATGTGATGTGGAGGCCAGGAGTGAACGCGACAGTCGGAGTTAAGGATGTTGCCGAGCTAGGTAAGTTAGCGAGGGGTATACGAACGAATGTATAATATTATAAAAAGTCTTTATGTGCTGGACTGCCGTGATTTTAGAGGCCGAAAAGTGCTGACTCTTGGTGCTGACGTTTTCGGTTGAAGTTTCATGCATAGTATCCCGATATCCTAACATAACTGAATCCTTTATTTTGGACCTAATCCTAACCCCACCCCTAACACGCTCACTTTTCAATAATGTTTTCTGTTGAAGATAAACTTAACTTGAAATTCGTGTTTTAGACTTTTAGAAATACGTCATAACACACTGCATGACTGCCCCCGCAACATTATATTTATCGATATTAAATACCTCTGTGATAACAACAGCAAGAACCTTCTAAACACACCATGATATATGAGCAACTCTTTATGTAACGTATATGGTCTTGAAACATGTCTTGGAGAAGACTAAGTAACTGTCTTCCTACAAAAATAACCCAGATAATAAAGTATATTAGAGCGATTTTATTTACTGAGGGTAACATATGACATGTAGTATTTAGATACTGATAGCCCAATGACCCTCACCCCTTGATGGAACTAGCTTGTATAATTAACTGGGGGAAACTATGGTGTTGATTTTGGGGAGGGAGGAAAACCGCGGAGAACGCGATGAAAAAACTTCGAAACACAGGGAAGAACCAACAATTCTACTCACATGAAGCTAAGGCCCGGTTCAAACGTCGCGCTTATCATGTGCCGAACCTAATTCGAAGTGTTAGTTCGACGATTTTAATTAAGTTCGACGCCCACATTAAGTTCGACCGAGGCGGTCGCGCTTAGGTCGAACTTAATGTATTAAATTCGACTTGGCGCGACGTCGATTCAAACGTCGAACTTATCATGTGCCGAACCTAATGCAATTCACCGATCCGAGTACTAACCCCATTCGACCGGGCTTCACTTCAGCGATGAGAGGCAGCGTCCTAACAGTTTGTGCCACCCATATTCAACTTCAAGAAACATCTAGTAACATTCCAGCTATCAAACCATTTACCATTTACTTCATAACATCAGTCACGACCACCAACACCCAATAATTTTCCTGCGAGACGCCCAAACCATCAACAATTCCAAATCCACAAACTAATCCAATAAAGTATAATAGAGGTCGAAGATCTTTTTGGCATATTCGACTTCGGTGCCGTTTCTCAACAATATATAATCATCCGGAAATAGTTAATATATTGAACAAAACGGAAGCGATTTACGTATAATTTGAGATAACATTCTTCCCAATATACCTCTCGATCATCACTATAACTTATATATAAAAATTAGTTATTTAATTTTGCAACCTAAAATTATTTACTCAATAAATTATGCATATGTCTTTTGATATTTTTCACAGGGAGAAATGATGCCATGAACAACGAAATGGATCAACAGATAAAATTGAAAAATGCGTTAGCTAGGTATCTAGGACCAGGCATTTCTGGTGGCACAGGCACAGCTACACAGGCTGGTATCAACGTGAACAGTCAATATCCTCTGGTGTCTGTTATTACAATGATAGCTCCGTCGCCTGACTGGTTTATTGGTGTTCGTGATTACAGTCTATGCAATGAAACCAGTGGAAAATGGGTGGAAAAGAGAGTGAAGGAATTGTTTCCTTATGACTCGGGCACGGACAGTGGTCCTAGGTTTACAAGTCCCAACCAAGTCACTCAACCTCATGAACCCATATTCCTTATCAACAATACAGAAGAAGGATCTTTCAAAAGCGACAAACCAATAAATAGATTTGGAACCTTCACCTTTGAGAAAACCTCAGAATCGACCGTGGAACCTCCAACAACAATTGCCAACAATAAAACCATGTCACCTAAACCAACAAGCATGCAAGTAATGACAAATGCTACCACTCCTTCTAGAGAGTCAACCAAACAAACGACCGCTGGAGCATGTTCATTGGCGAATCTCAATATTCATGTATTCTCCATATTAATAATCATAAGCTCATTTTTTATGTATACAGAGAATTGAAATGTTTTTATTAAGGGACGATTTACATGGAGATTTTCAGCCAGGTTAGGAGGGCTGAGTTTCTATTGCGATTATACATGAGCGATTCACAACCCGGGCTGAAACCAAAATTTTAATCAATAACACGTAGGAAATCGAATAATTTTTTTGTGGCTGCGTATAATGAACAATCGACACCGTTCAGCCCGGTGTCCCAGTTAATTTGGACCCCCCTAAATTCGGACCCCTGGTCCAATCTACTAGTAGATTTGGACCCCCCGGTTAAATATATGTAGTGTGAACACAATAATATAAACGAAATTCATAATAGCGAACAGTCTGAAGTCACTTTATATTAGTGATAAAGAACACAAACCGTAAAATAGAAACCACTACCAGAGTTAATAAAAGCGATCTCCACGCTCTCCATTTTTAACGATGTTTATTTATTCTTGTAGTTGTATACATATTTTCCATTTGGTAACTTTCTAGTTTTTTGTAGTACTTACTCAGTTTAATAACAGTGTTAAGATTTTTGAATTTAGATGTTACTGGCAGTAGAATTTTATTTCATGCATGTACGTCAACGAACCAAATTTTCGAACTATGAAAATGTCGCCCAACAATGTTTTTTATTCGCTATTGCAACACAATAAGCTCGACTATGTGAGGTTTATAACTGGCTTTGGATATGAAAATTAATGAATGTAACATATTCATCGTTTTCTGGGTTGTTTTGGGTATAAAAAATGTTTAAAAAGGGGGGTCCAAATCTGCCAACGGGGGTCCATATTTATTAGTAGATTTGGACCCCCCGATCCAAATCTACTAGGAGATTTGGACCGGGGGTTCCAAATCTACTGGGGGGTCCAAATCCGCTGTGACACTGGGCTGAGAATTTTAAGCGATTACATGGGCGATTTCAGCCCAGTTGACCGGTCTCAACTTTCAACCCGGGTTAAACTTTCAGACCGGGCTGTAATCGCTACGTTCGTATTATACAAGGATTGGGTTGAAATTTTAGCCCGGGCTGAAAATCCCTGTAATCGGCCCCCAAGTCCAATATTTGAACATGTTTGCACCCACTAGCCGTAAATGAACAAACTGTTATTTAGACTGTCACAGTCTAAATAACAGTTTTCAAGAATACGTTAGTTTTTAGATCAATCTGTTTTAGTAAAAATATCAGTTCTTCCAGAAATCTGCATACGCATAATAATTAGCAATTCGGTCATTAAGGCAAAATATTAGACCGAGATCTTGACAGTACGGGCGAGGTCAGTACATAAAAAACCGTGTATTATTAACTACTTAACAACCGAGAGCGAGGTCTTTACGGTAAAATATTAAACCGAGGTCTTGCTTCGCTTCCTTTAACTTCGTCAAAACACCGAACTAGTGTTATTTTCTTCTGTTTCTTTCTCCTCTGGATAATAGAATTTACTTTTATAATGTTCATCGTCGTCTATTTCATCTATTTTCGTCGTTTTTCGGCAATAAAAGTTTCTTATTAGGATTTTTTGTTTGTTTCCAATCGTAGGGCATTAACAATTTTCATAATGCCCGTGGGCATTACGGCGAAATCTCGCCCCATCAGCAACCAATCACAGCGCGTTATTTTACCTGAAGTAATCCGTGCCATATAATAATTTCCTGTAATGACCAAGCGGTCGAGGTTGCTATCCCGCTTTATATATAAAACGCATGTTTTTTTAACGTTTCGCTTACATGGCAAGCGGGCTAGCCCGGTTAACTGGGATGAAAATGTCCATGTAATCGTTTTCATCCAGGCAAACCGGGCTGAAAAACTGTTGAACTCGCTTCGATACGCGTTCGTTTACTTGACTGTGTGAATAAATAGTGCTGAAAGGAACTGAAATAGAACATCAAAACATTGTTCGTGTGTTTCGTTATCATAGCGAAGGCTTAATAAATTAATTAGTCTTCGTGAAGACACTTTCGTGGGTTAGTTAAGACTATAACAATCAGGCTTTTTATTAACGATGGGCTTACAAAATAAGTAATAGACTAATTAGTGTAAAACTGAAGTAGAACTAACGTAACTTTGCCCTTATTTAGTCAACTCATCCCGGCTTACCGGGCTAGCCCGGTCCATGTAATCATCCCCTAAGAGGTTGATTAAATGGCTAGCTTTTTTAAATAACATAAACAGCATACGTATAGTGTAACATAAATAGAATGCTCATTTTCAATGTTGTTGTTCTTGTTATGGCTTTCAGGATAGTAAGGCCCCGTTTACACGGGACCGGACGAATGTTTTTCCAGATGAAAATTCGTCCGGATAGGCCTCGCGACACGAGACCCGCCTAATCCGCTCACATTTTTGACACGAATCCGGTTGAATATTCGTCCACCTATTTTCCTTCGTGGAATAAAATGAAAAGGCGGCTCTTTGCCGTTTACACGGTACCGCTTTCTCATTTTGTTCCACGAAGGAAAATAGGTCCTTGGAAGAAGAAAGTTGTTTTCTATTGCTACCAGTGCTTCTGTGGACAACTATTTTGGCTGCCGAGATCCTGAACGCGGCCTTCGTAATGCTTTCGAGCAACTCCCGACATAATTATATACCTTTCCAAACGACCAAACCAAATTTTATAAAGAAGAAAAAGATTATTACAAAATGGTGGCCCGTTTCGGTATTTCCTTACGCATATCACAAGACCAATCCCCACTATTTACTAACCATTTACCCTCATTAACCCGAAAAGTTTACCCAATAACTCCGACAGTGTAAACGGAAATGTTAAGTGAACGAATATTTTAGCGGAACCGTGTATAACGTGACCATCCGAACGAATTTTCATCCGGATAAAAATTCGTCCGGTCCCGTGTGACAGGGCCTAAACTTTCTTTCAAATTGTTCATCGTGCGACTCATACATGATTTAGTGCTTAATTTACTGAATTCGCCAACTTATGGGGTTTTTCAAATTTTCCTGTTTTTTTTGTAAACACAATGGCTGACGAAACCCGTAAAGGTCATTAGCGAAAAATAACGGCAATCGTGATCAGAACACGAAATTTCACCGGAATTAACTTGTGCCATAAAATTTAAAGGGTTAATCAAGTGTGATAAAATATCTATCGTCGTGAGTGAAGCTTATACAACAGTGTTTCATTTACAGCCGACAGATTTCAAGTAGAAAGATGCATAAGTTAATTCACAACAGTACGCGAAACAAATATAAATTCAATTTCGGTTCAAGCGGAAGAACATTCCATGGTGACCACGTTCAGGTATAGTCCTGTTCAGAAAGAATCTTAGAAATAGCAAGTGTTTTTTATAATTGTATTTATGTTGGTTGAATTGATATTAGGATCCGAATTCAAGCTTGTTACTTGGTTGGAGCAGACTATGAGGAAAGAGATCTTAGAATATATATCAGAAATACAAAAACAGGTAATTTTTTTTTGCTGTGGGGAGTAACGGAAATCACCATGGTGAGTCTGCAGAGGAAGTCAGCCCACCCTTGGCACTGATATTATCTTCCCGTAACACGTTGACATTACAAAAGGTTATATATAGCGGTACACTCATGTTATTATCCATAGAAACTAAGTGATCGCCAATAAAAGAACACAGAAATCCTAAGTCGTGGTCACTGTTTTGGTATAGTTAAAATAATAACATGGTGTCGATTTGGTACGGTTTTGTATGCTTAGTGATAAGTATACCGCTCTCTGAAGCGATCCAGTGCCAGGGTTCGGCGATATACACGCTGACTTTCAAGGCCGAATGGACAAAAGACTCTCATCTCGATTTTCCTCCGAACCCTCATTTCTCTCGTCTAGTTGGTTGTTCTCACAAGTCATCTTATGTGATGTGGAGGCCAGGAGTGAACGCGACAGTCGGAGTTCAAGATGTTGCCGAGCTAGGTAAGTTATAGCGAGGGGGATATGAACGAATTAATATGTACTGTTTAATAAACGAGCAGGAGTGTTTTATCAGATTTAAAACCACGAGGGCGCAGCCCGAGTGTTTTAGATCTGATAAAACACGTGATGCGAGTGTTTTGAATGGCTTCAAAAACGATTCGTTATTGGATGTTATGTTCATCAGTATTCTTTATATAAAATTGTATGTTCATTAGTATTCTTTATATAAAATTGTATGTTCATTGGTATTCTTTCTGACGTCAAGAAGTTTTATCAGGTTTTAAACCACGGACATGGTACTGATTTCCTTTGTGTTTTCCTCATGAATTATTATTGAGTTTTTGAAAGGCTCACGCGATTGATTAGGGTCATAGTGTGGCTTTGAAACTTGCATAAACTAAATGCACAAATAAGAATTGGTTTAGTTTAGTTTAGTTGTAAATAAATCTTAACATTAATTCAAATCTCCTTTTGCGGTCGAAGAAATAATTTCGTGACACGGGTCAGCCCGGCTCATGCATGTAAACACAGCCCCTTAGAAACCGGCCGTACCCCCTCAAGCCCACTACACAACATCTAAACGCGCTTTCGATAAACAAAGTCAAGAAGCCTTTGAGAGGTGGCCTGCAGTGATTTTGGAGAACGAAGTATATTAGTGACGTTTCGACTGAGCCAAAGCCCTTCATCAGAGTAAATCACGACGGAAATCACGATATGAAGGAAGGGATTTGCCGCTCAAAAACATCAATACAGTGGAACCCTGCCATACGACCACCCCATTAATACGACCACTTTCTTTTTGGCCCGACGGTGGTCGTATTAACGAGGTTCCACTGTACTTCATTTTCTAAAATCACGGCAGTTCGCCGGCTGGGGCAGTAAGATGCAAAATCTTCTATTCAATTTTGATTTTATCTAGAAGTACTTTCCGTATGAGGAAGTATAGCCTTCTTATTAAATCAATATATAACCCTCAAAGTCGGTTTTATTTGATTTACCGCGGGATATATATCACGAATATCCCGAAAATCGGTGGAAATCAAAATAATATCCCTAGAGAAAACCTCCTTTGTCGGCTAATAAGAAAGTACGCCCTCGGTTTATAAGTATAGGTTAGTGACCGAAACCGAGGTCACTACGCTGGTTATACGCCGTTTAAGAAGAGTTTCATTATTTTTAACTCATTGATCATGAAAGCATATCATTAAGTATAGGTTAATACCTGTATAGCTAATTGTTAATATTTTTTATCAATTTATAATTTGTAAACTTGACTTAATTCAGCCAATGGCTGCAATGTTTTAGTGAATAAATTATCTATCTATCTGTCTATCTGTCTATCTGTCTATCTGTCTATCTGTCTATCTGTCTATCTGTCTATCTGTCTATCTGTCTATCTGTCTATCTGTCTATCTGTCTATCTGTCTATCTGTCTATCTATCTATCTATCTATCTATCTATCTATCTATCTATCTATCTATCTGTCTGTCTGTCTGTCTGTCTGTCTGTCTGTCTGTCTGTCTGTCTGTCTGTCTGTCTGTCTGTCTGTCTGTCTGTCTGTCTGTCTGTCTGTCTGTCTGTCTGTCTGTCTGTCTGTCTGTCTGTCTGTCTGTCTGTCTGTCTGTCTGTCTCTGTCTGTCTCTGTCTGTCTCTGTCTGTCTCTGTCTGTCTGTCTGTCTGTCTGTCTGTCTGTCTGTCTGTCTGTCTGTCTGTCTGTCTGTCTGTCTGTCTGTCTGTCTGTCTGTCTGTCTGTCTGTCTATCCATCCTTACATGATGCGTTTCATGATAATCAGCACAATAATTCACATCGCAGAGATTATCGTTCATACTCAGTAATAATTCATGAGGAAAATGCAAAAAAAATCAGTACCACATGTTTGTGGTTTTATATCTGATAAAAAATCCTCTTATTTTACATAAACTTTATCTTCGATTTTCTCGGCTTAGACAATGTTATTTTTCAAAGCTACTACTCCAATGAACTTACCAAGTTTTTGAATTGATCTTGAATTTTTTCGGCTATGGCATCGTGTTTTAAATGGCTGATAAAATACTGCCGCTCATGTTCTAAAGTGCTTACGCAGTCAAAAACTCGCTTTGAAATGAACTCGTTTACTTGAAAAAACCATAGAATCTTTAAAGATTGGCCTTTACAACTCTTTCATATTTCACTTCGTTCTTGATATATTAAGATTTGTTTGATATGCAAATGATCCTCACTTTGACGACGTCACACTGCATAATGATTTGCTAAAAAGCCTGTCTATATGGATTATGTAACGAAATTGTGAAACTGTGCATGTGTGTGTGAGAGTGTATACCCAATGATATTAAAACGTTAGCTTATACGATTCGAGTGCCATGATTTAATAATCCCAAAGATATACAGGCTTTTTAGTAAGTCATTATGCAGTGTGACGTCAAAGTGAGGATCATTTGCATATCAAACAAATCTTAATTCACGTGAACTACATGAGATTTGGATGAATTGTAAACGCCAATCTTTATACTTTCTATAGTTCTTTCAAGTAAGAGAGTTTATTTTGAAGTGATTTTTTCAATGCATAAGCAGTTTAAATATTACATAAACACTCTATTTTATATAAATATAAAATAAATCAATTTTAATCTTCTGCACTTTAATATTTTTCACAGGGAGAAATGATGCCATAAACAACGAAATGGACGAACAGATTAGATTGAAAAATGCGTTAGCTAGGTATCTAGGACCAGGCATTTCTGGTGGCACAGGCACAGCTACACAGGCTGGTATCAACGTGAACAGTCAATATCCTCTGGTGTCTGTTATTACAATGATAGCTCCGTCGCCTGACTGGTTTATTGGTGTTCGTGATTACAGTCTATGCAATGAAACGAGTGGAAAATGGGTGGAAAAGAGAGTGAAGGAATTGTTTCCTTATGACTCAGGCACGGACAGTGGTCCTAGGTTTACAAGTCCCAACCAAGCCACTCAACCTCATGAACCCATATTCCTTATCAACAATACTGAAGATGGCTCTTTCAAAAGCGACAAGCCAATAAATAGATTTGGAACCTTTACCTTTGAGAAAACGTTCGAATCAAAGCCCTCAACAACAACTACCAACATTATTTCACCTGAGCCGACAACCACACAACTGGCGACTGCAGTCATGGCATCCTCTATAGTGATAAGTATAGCGCTCTCTGAAGCGATCCAGTGCAAGGGTTCGGCGATATACAAGCTGACCTTCAAGGCCGAATGGACAAAAGACTCTCATCTCGATTTTCCGCCGAACCCTCATTTCTCTCGTCTAGTTGGTTGTTCTCACAATTCATCTTATGTGATGTGGAGGCCAGGAGTGAACGCGACAGTCGGAGTTAAGGATGTTGCCGAGCTAGGTAAGTTAGCGAGGGGGATATGAACGAATGTATATATAGAAACCGGTCGCGCTTTCGATAAACAAAGAAGCCTTTGACAGATGGACTGTAGTGATTTTGGAGAACGAAGTATATTAGTGACGTTTCGACTCAGTAAATCACGATGGATTATTTTATTTATTTTTATTTTATCAGCTTTGCCAGATAAAAAAATGTTTATGTACAGATAACAACGTAGAAAAGTTACTTAGTTAATACAAACTAAATATGCTAGTAACGATGGCAGGGCCGGATTAGCCCATTACAGCGGGCCCGAGATATAAGTTAATGTGATACAGCTATATAATTTACAGATACTAACAACAGCAAGAAATTAGACGGCTAAGACTATGAACAAAATTACATTATAGACATAGTTTTAAACGTACGAGGATTTTCACAGTTGTAACTAGTTTCCATGCAATGATGTAAAATAATAATTTAGCATAACTGATTTAAATGAGTTGAGACTATCCATACTAAGGCTAAGTTCATTAGCAAGAGCGTTCCAAATTCGACAAGTTCTGATAAAAAAGGATCTCTAGTATACATTTACGGGTAACAAATTTGACTACATTACCACTATAGATGATCTAGTGCTTCTGTAAGTATGAGTAACAGGAAGAACAGATATAACTAATTTTATTCAGGATATAACTGTGCGGATTTTGGGTAGTTGAATCAAACACGAAGCATTCCTTGTACCATAATTATGCGCATTTATCTGAAAATAATTTTCAAAATTCTTACATACATTTCCGACCAAGGACTTTTTAACTAATACGCAAGCTCTTCTCTTAATTACATTTTCAATTTGAGGTATCTTTAAATCACGATGACAGGAAGAACAGAGGACTTCAGATTAACTAGATCATATCTAAATATTCGTCTCAGTAACAAATAGGAAAGTAGAGACAAGGACTGCATGTAACCTGGTGTTATAGTCGATAGTACAAAAAAAAAAGGCAGGTTGAGGATATACTTTGTGGCACGCCTTTGAATCCTCTCTAACTTGTTTATTAGTTCACTGATTGACTGTGGCGCCCAGATTTGTGTGGCATAACCAAAATGAGGCCGAACTAAAGCAAGATATAGTGTGCGCCTCACTGCGGTGCTTTTGATGTGCAGTGTGTTCCTTCTGACGGGCTTTGCCTCTCAAACACATCAATACTTCATTCTCGGCCAAAATCACGACAGTTCGCCGGCTTTAAAATTCTCTATACATCGCAACACACTGCCTACGCAGACCTATATTTAGATATTAAATTAGCCTTCTCCGCAGGTATCTCCATTAATTTTATAAGAGAAGTCAGAAGAGAATCGTATTTTTTATGTTGGGTTACCTGTGGTATAAGCTCAGGGACTAACTGTACCTCGATCTCCAAAACGCGCGGCCTGAGATTATACCACAGGTAACCCAACATCAAAAATACGATTCTCTTCTGACTTCTCTTATAAAATTAATAGAACTACCTGCGGAGGAGGTTAATATTAAACAACACCTCTAGTAATAACAGCGAATGTGTAGCTGCCTGCAAAAGCAACCCTGTAATCAGGTTCCTCCACTAGAAGTTTCTTAAACACCCACGCGCCTTATAAACACAATGATAAACAAGGAGCTCTTTCGGGTAACGTATAGTCTTGTGAAACATATCTTAGAGAAGACTGACCAATACGAAGTCTTTCTACACAAAACAACCCAAATCAACTTACAGAAAGTCTTACATTCTTACAGTATAATATTGCTATCATTCATAGCTCTGTATTCATATTTATTGCACTAACGTTTCGTCGCTACATACAACATCTTCAGAGTGATTAAATTATCACAAATACAAAGACTTTATATCTATATAACGTTACTAAGACAACAAGTATAAAATTACAAAATAACGGTTAAAATTTGAAATTACAAAATAACGGTTAAGAATTGGAAAAATTTTTTTCCCCGTTTATCGTTTGTAAATTTAAATTTAATTTTCAAATTCTTGACCTTTATTTTGTAATTTCAAATTTTAATCGTCTTTTTTTTTTAAATTTTATACTTGTTGTCTTAGTAACGTTATATATATAAAGTCTTTGTATTTGTGATAATTTATGGGCTTTTTCAAAGAAATTGTCTGGGCTTTGATATTTTTAACAAAATTACGTTTTCCGCCTGGAATCTCTGTCTCGTTATTTACTTAACTATTTACTTCATAACATCAGTCACGACCACCAAGTCCACCAAACCCTGACCAAATGCTTTTTCTGTGAGACACCATTAACCTCAACCATCAACATCCACCAATGTCAAAGCTATTTACCACCATTATATATACCTAACTCGTTATATAAGCACTTGGCAATGCAATGGCCTCCGTACCTCAGTGGTCTGAGCACTGAACTAGAATCGCAGGGTCGTGGGTTCGATTCCTAGCTGGAAGGTCTTGATTTGCATTTTCGCAACTGGTCCCGATTTGGTCTTATAATGTATATTCTTACACTCGAAATTTTCCTTCACCTGCAAAAATTAGTACATTCATGTATTGTTCGGTTTATTACGCAAGGAAGTAAACTTACTCCCCTAAAAAATAGAGCAGCAAAGTCAATGCGTTTGCTTCATGATAACCGACACATGTCATAATTCACATCAGAGAGATTATCGTTAATGGTGGTGAAAACATCATTAAAAAAACTCAGAAAGTATTAGATAAATCCCGAGAACGAGGGATGTATGCTATATAAAGACCCGAGGACGTGCAGCGTCCGAGGGCTTTATATCGCATACATCCCGACGTTCGAGGGATTTATCTGACTTAATTTATTATTGAGGAGGTTTTCCAACAAAGTTTTGTCTTTTTTTCCACCCTGGACAAAGATTTTCCTTGTTTTTTTCTTCATTTCGTTTCTAATTATTATTCAAGGGCTTTATGCCATATAAAGCCCTCGAAAGAACAAAGAAAACCGACTCAATAATAAATTAATAATTAATAAATCCTCTTAATTTACATAAACTTTATCTTTGATTTTCTCGTCGACTGCTGCTCATGTTTTAAATATTACATAAAACACTCCATTTTAAATAAATATAATAAATCAATTTTAATCTTCTGATATTTTTCACAGGGAAAAATGATGCCATAAACAACGAAATGGACGAACAGATTAGATTGAAAAATGCGTTAGCTAGGTATCTAGGACCAAACATTCGTGGTGGCACAGGCACAGCTGTACAGGCTGGTATCAACGTGAACAGTCAATATCCTCTGGTGTCTGTTATTACAATGATAGCTCCGTCGCCTGACTGGTTTATTGGTGTTCGTGATTACAGTCTATGCAATGAAACCAGTGGAAAATGGGTGGAAAAGAGAGTGAAGGAATTGTTTCCTTATGACTCAGGCACGGACAGTGGTCCTAGGTTTACAAGTCCCAACCAAGCCACTCAACCTCATGAACCCATATTCCTTATCAATAATACAGAAGAAGGATCTTTCAAAAGCGACAAACCAATAAATAGATTTGGAACCTTTACTTTTGAGAAAACGTTCGAATCAAAGCCCTCAACAACAACTACCAACATTATTTCACCTGAGCCGACAACCACACAACTGGCGACTGCAGTTATGGCATCCTCTGCCACGGCTCTCTTAGAAAAGCCATCAAGTAAGACCAACGTTGAAGCTACACAAGGAACAAAGATTGTCGCCATGACATCATCTGTCCCTCTCTTAGAAAAGCCATCAAGTAAGGTAAACGTTGAAGGTACACAAGGAACAAAGATTGTCGCCATGACATCGCCTGTCCCTCTCTTAGAAAAGCCATCAAGTAAGATCAACGTTGAAACTACAGAAAGAACAACGATTGTGGCCATAACATCGTCTGTCACTCTCTTAGAAAAGCCATCATTAAGTAAGGTCAACGTCGAAGCTACACAAAGAACAGCCCCCACGACACCCTCTCTCACTCTTTCGGGGAAGCCATCGTCAAGGAAGACAAAAGTCGAAGCTACAAAAGGAACCACTGCCCCCGTGGCATCCTCTGTCACTCTCTCAGAAAAGCCATCGTTAAGGAAGACAAAAGTTGAAGCTACACAAGGAACCACTGCCCCCGTGACATCCTCTGTCACTCTTTTGGGGAAGCCATCGTCAAGGAAGACAAAAGTTGAAGCTACACAAGGAACAAAGACTGCCCCGGTGACACCCTCTGCCACTCCATTGGAAAAGTCATCTTCAAGTGAGATCAACGTCGAAGCTACACAAAGAACCACTGACCCCGTGGCATCCTCTGTCACTCCCTCGGGAAAGCCATCGTTAAAGAAGACAAAAGTTGAAGCTACAGAAGGAACAAAGACTCCAGTGGTGACATCCTCGGTCACTCCATCACGAACTCAACTATTACCAAGTGCGACCATGAGTGCCAGTGGAACATGTTCATTTGCATACTTCAATATTCATGTATTCTCCATATTAATAATCGTAAGCTCATTTATAATGTAACAGAGTCGTTTTCTGTATATTAAACTGTTTTTCGGACGTGAATGTTCAAAATCATTTGAAACTTTGCATGTAGAGCAAAAACTTATTGTGTAAAGGACTGAGTTCTAGTCCACCAGGGCCATTTGTTCCCGCCATTTTGTTTTTATTCGCCATCTTGGCCCAGTATACCAGTTCCCTACAAATGGCCCTGGGTACGAGGTTGTACACTACACTATGACTTGGTCACGCGAGCGGTCTATAACGCGACTTACTTGTGATTTGATTGGTTCCTTAGCGTTCTTTACAAACCGGTAAAAACTTGAAAAACTTGAACATTATACAAAAATTGAAAAACGAAATCGGAAAATTAAAATGGTGCTCAGATGTCTTAAAATGAATTTATCGCGATAAAAATTTAAATACGACAGTATTTGACTGACAGTGTTTAGGGTGATTGAAAGTGTTTTGGTTGTTTAAAGTTTTCGTTGGACGTCATGTAGTCACTTCTGTTTTGCGGCTTGTAATCTCAACATAAATACAAACTAGTTAACCACAGTTCACGGGGCTGACTAATTGTTTGGCTAAAATCGTACTGTAGTTTTGAAACTCGTATAAACTAAATTGGAAAAGAAGAATTGGTTTAGTTTAGATGCAAACAAATTTTCAACATGGATTCAAATCTTTTCTTGCGGCCGAGGAAAGAATTTCGTGACACGATCGACAAAACTGTTGAGAAATTTCACCACAAAATCACGTCATGCACTTTTTTACACTAGACGGTTCTTAGAAAAATTCCCCCCCCCCGTTCAATGTTGATTTCTTGATTTTAAATTTAAGCCAGAGGAATATTATAAAAAATCATATTTTTTCCTCTATTAAAAACGTTTTAGTGTTACTCTTGAGTATTGAAATGTATTAGACAGTCCACGACTTTCAGGAGGGAAGAAATAGTGTTCTAGTGAGTTCAGAAATTCAATTTGCATTAAATTTACACATTACAATAAATGTGATTTGTCCAGATACACCAAAGCTGCAAGTGTAAAACCTTTTCAATTATCAGCACTGACACTAGGGCTATGCAAGGAGCTAGAATGTGGCACAAATGTACACTGCAAAACGTTTTAGAGCCGGAAAAAATATGATTTTTTATAATTTATTCCTATCAAGCCATCTTAAGAACAACATTGATCTAGGGGACGCGGGGGAAGTAAGAACACAAGGAAAGTTCCTAACTAAACATATTAAAAACATTAAATCTGCGATTGCGATAGTGTTATGTTTTCTGAACAGGTTTCGTCCAAGATTGTAGCTAGCGTGGTTAACCGGGCTCATGTAAATAGTTCCTTAGTTAGTAATCTTTTTTAAACAAAATATGGTAATATTGAGAATTTTGAGCTGGGCTCTTATCTTTATTTTATGATTACGCTTTTCGCCCGAAAACTAATCGATGGCCAAAATCGTAGCAAGTGATTTACCGGGCGGCCACTGTAATCGTAAAATGAATATAAGAGCCCATCTCAAAATATGACACTATATTAATGTAATATATAATATAGACTGTATAGTGTATACTCATTGTAATCTTTCGTTCCCTCTGAAGATATTATTGGTTAATAAAGAAACGTAAATATTTTCTATGACTGTTATGAATTCTTATGTTCATTTTACAATTATTTTTGTTAGTTATGGAGTTATAGATTCTCAAATATTACCACCATGTAACAAAAAATCACAATTACATGGCGGCATAGGACGACAAAGCATATTGCAAGTTTTCCTGTGTAATTTTGGCAACGAAAAGGTATGCCCCCGTGGGAAATTATATATAGCGTGTCAAATAAAATATTAAACTATTACGCCGTATTTAATTAACCCATTGGAGCCGACAGATCAATTCAGAACTGTGTCAGCTAGTGTGGAGTGAAGAGAGGTTGAGAAAGTAACGTTGGGTATCGAACAGAAAGCCGTTGCTAAACATGACTGCTGTTTATCAAGAGGACGATGGAGTGAACGAGTTGAACGTTGTAGAACAAGCTCAAATCGAGTCGTTGTTCGGTAAGCTAAGATTCAATGAAACTAAGCGGATAGCTGTAGAAGACAATATATCGAAAAGTGTCGTCAACGTAGAAGAGAGTGGCGGAAATATCGACGAGATTTTCATAAAGTTGTACGGTCAGTCTAGCGAGCCTATTAGCATCGAAGAGCAAGGAGAGATACTTGAACGAGAACGGTTGCACCGTAAAGAACTGGACAACCGGCTTGAAACCGAAGAAGATACTCGTCCAGTAAAGACTGCATCCGATGACAACACTAAAACTGAAAAAGCCCTAGCTGACGAGGATATAATCGAGTTGAAAACTGTCACGGTAGAAGAAACCGCTGAGGTAGACTGGGACGATGTTTTTGACGAAATGGCGAAGTCTGGAGCAACGGAAAGGTCGTCAACAGAGCCGACAACTAGAGATTCCACTTGTGTTATTGTCTGAACTTGAGACCTAGAACTTACTAACTTTAAACTATATAACAACGTTGTACATCTATATAAGTGATCTGACAGATTATAAACACATTTGAGTGATGTATATATTAAAGATATCTATATAATTTATAAAACAGACATTGTACTGTAGCCAAAACAAGCACCGAAATCAAGACTCCCCCATTGCATGAACATGGGATTAATTTATTTCAGTGATTTATTAAGCTCTCCGGTAAAGCTCAGTTTAAACTCACAGGTATACATGTGTCATGTCTTAAGGAAACAGAACTGATATTGTACGGTTTTCGCTAATTAATATAGAACGTCAATTAAAGGTTTAGTGGACCATATGCTATATCCATGATATTTTAGAAAGAGAAATTAAGCCTTTATTCTTTGGTGTTAATCAAAGTTTACTATATTTTTACAAAAAGTATCTAAACTTAAATATATTTAATTATCATGTATATGTTAATATCATGTGCTCAATATTGTTTCTTACACTGCAAGGAAAACGGCCAATAATGCCAACGGAAATGACTGACAAACTTCAACCTTTTATAGTTAAAAAGAATCACTTTTTTGTTCTTTTTTAGTCCTTTCAATTATATTGGAGGTTTTCACTTGAGGTTTTCACTGAAAACCATATATACTTTCAAAAGAAATGCTTTCTAAAAGCGTACGACAGCAGATAATCGTATTACGGTATGTCACTTGCTTTGCCTTTGACGGTCAGCTTTTTAAGTAGTTGGTGCTTAAAGGCGGATCTCCAGTCCTCACACGAAGCAACTCGCAGCAAGTACTTGCATCTAATTAAAAATAACTCACAGTGCTTATTTTTTCGCGCTGAGTTCTTTTTAATTAGATGCAAGTTTTCTCGCAGCGAGCTGCGAGCCTGTTTCAGCGATGACTTGAAAACAGTCTTAATTCTCGTGTAAACACACTTGGCGGTTTCTGACAGGTACAAATGCAAAGAAATGAAAAACCAGTCCAAGTTACACACTATAATCTGATTTGAACATTAGAAAACAAAAACGCTCCGAAAATGCATTCACGACGTTTGGTAATTTATTTGACTGTACTACAGTCCATTTCTTAGAGGTTAGGGAGGGGGTCACAGGAGCAGGTCGAAACCGCAAGCCGTGAGAGAAAGGGAGCGCGGGCGCGGGAGAGAAAAGGGGGGGTGAGTATGTCAAGTAGAGTTTTCTCTACTTGTCCGGTGTGGACAGTGGTTCGTTCACTCAGACTGAGTAACATCTATAACCTTATTCTCCACTCGAGTACACAGTCTCATGCACATCATGCTCTTGTTAGATAGATTTAGAAGAATTGATTTCAATCGGTTAATATGCAAAGGCTCGATCTTGGCAACGTGACTAGCCGATATTCCTATGTTTCTTACATACCACGGGCACAGAAGTGCGAGTGTCACAATATGGCGGTGAAAGCGTGGGGACGATGTATTTCAGTTTTCAAAATTGTGAAGATAGCTGTGCTGACTTTGCGATGAATATGTAGAATCTTCGTAAGATGTAACTGTGGTTTCATTTCGTTGTCTTTGGTTTATAATTTTACGTTATAATATGTTCACTTGTTCGTTCGAACAACGCCATGTTGTTGAAATGCTTTGATTTTAGTCCACGAATTTTTTCAAAACTTCGAGCGTCCTTGCATGCCGAGTGCCTTTTAAGCAAATGCCTATGCTATGAAACTACTTAAACATTTCAATAGTTGCTTTGGTGAGAAAACGGAAGGTTGCTTGCAGGGTGCCATTTAAAGGCATGTGACCTTAATAAACCCATTGTCTATATATACGACTTAGGACAAGTTCTTGCAGGTTCTTTATATCATTTGGGCCATTTAAGCGGGGGGAAATAAGTCGCGACTTAATTAAGACGCGTCCTATTTAAGTCGCTAACACACTCGTATATATAGGCCCGTATAAATGGTCAATTTGTTCGGGACCAGAGTAAGTCGCGACTAAAATAAGAACAGGGTTGAAAGTTAGTCCAAAATAAGTCGCGACTTACTAAAAATTAACCATTTATACGGGTGTGTTCGAGACTTAAATAGGACGCGTCTGCGACTTATTTTCTCCGCTTAAATGGCCCTATAAATTATGTGTATATTCGCACCATTGCAGTTGAAACAGTGCTGGCTACTAACTCAGCTAAAAAATAATTAACCTTGCCAAACAAACTGTAATTATTTTATTTGTCAACAAAACCACTAAATGCAAATTAAATATCTTTAAAAAGAATAGTCAGATTGCTTAAGGGATAAGCCCCTTTCACTGAAAAGCTTACAGTAAATTTGACTTTCCACTTGAATACTGAATAGATAATAAAAATAATTTTCCGTAAACTTGACTATCGTTACTTTTGAGCGCATGGTAGTCTGGATAAGATTAAACGCTTGAGCGCTTGCCTTCTTCTCTTAATTAAATGCAAGAATGCTTCAATTCAAAACTAATTTCAAAGCAATCGTAATCGCTCATTCTCGCAAATTCCAGCCTCATTATTGTTGTTCGAAATACGTCGGTGAAACTGTCTCGATTACTCTCGAACGCTCGTTAGATTTCATCTGGAATAACCAGTTAACATTTTCATTTCACACAGAGAATCGGATCCTGGGACCTGCTCAAACAAGTGCTAGAATTTAGTCAAGGTAAGTGTTATCTGTATATATACATAGTTTTAATGCACAGTACTTCATAGTCCAACATAACTCTTTTAAAGCAAAGGGTTTTCACTAAGATAGACACTTAAACTCAAGCTATTAAATATCCGTCAGGTTCGCTTTTATATACCCAAAAACTTACTTGATAGTCATATATAGCTCACGCATCCAAATTCAACACATCGAGCTGAAAGGAACACAAAGGAGAGAATAGCTAATTTAATTTCACGGCGCTAAGTCGGGAAAACGGAGCTTGATGGTATAAAGATTGTATTGGAAGTCGGTGATTTTAAATAGCTCAGAAAATATTTGCCAGCCAAACAGACGGTCAACTATCAGAAGATTAAAGTGGAATAATTACATTCTAGTTAAACATTTACTCAGGAAGGAGATCAGTCTCATCTCTGTTATAGTATTGCTATTTATAATAGTTTTAAATGATGCCATTTTTTGAAAACGTGCGTGAGCAATTGTCTTGTAGCTAAAGACTTTCATTATTTGAGATACTTATTGCAACATATTCAAACTACGAATATTACAAACGAAGCATTTGACAGTGTGACAGTCTCAATGACTATATAATTTATACAACGCCTAGATACTTAAAGTTTGTGTTTGTTTAACTCCTTGCCAACCGTATCGTTCGTTTTCGAACCAACGCCAGACGATTTAAATTGACAAGGGAATAGCCCTTGGTCGTACTAAAGAAGATAAATTGTGTTGAATTTACCAATTTGGCATTGAAAGGCCTTACAAAAGCATCTTGACATCTAAGTTCAAGAACAAGAAAGGGTTTCCTTTTAAAAACCGAAGAAACGCTGACAAATGCATTTAGTAACTTTAGTTTGAGGTATAATATAAGTATATAATAGGTCAGTTTGGGAGATTCGTGAGATGTGCGTTTTTTCTTTCAACTTTTTTGACAATTAAGATAAAACCCGAGGGTAAGGGCACATATATTTTGCTAACACCCTATAAGTATAGTTTTCCCAAGTATATAAAAATATTAGAATTTTGAGGTGCATTTTAATAAAATAATCTTATATATATCTTAGATTTAACTTTCCACTAATTCGTGTGTTTTTAGAATCGTAAGTTATTTTTCGTAATTTTCGTTAATTGTGCATGTTATCGAATGAGATATGATCTAATATGATCTAAATGTCGCTGCACGCTAGTTATTGCCCAATTATAATTTCCTGAACAAAACTAAAAGCTTCTATCCATGTTGCTTGAAGTCGCCGTCCCTTCCAGTTCGTAATGGTAAGCCATACTCGGCATAGCAGTACTAAGAGCACAATCCAGAACAGAATCTTGCAATTGATATAACTAATATAATTGTTCGAAGTATACTCTAACTCTAAAAGTTACTTTGAATTGCATAACTGATCGGTATCGAACCAGATAACAGTAGTAATTATTAAAATGGTCGTTTGTATGATATATCTTATACGAGCGGAAGCACTGCCATTATAGTCTTTTCTAGCTCATGGGTCGGGTTGTTCCAAAGGTCTGTCCTGGACTTACTGTATAGTAAATGATTACGAAGTTTCTTTCAAAGACACCCAGTCTAGATTCAACAAGATTTTTATATCGAGTGCTTTGAATTTTCTATCAGCATAGGTGTACTTTATATATATTATAGTATTTTATATTTTATAATCTTTTTTTGACGATTTTGTTCACATCTCGGTAAAGTCCTGGCAAGGGATAAGTTATAAACGCAAGGGATGAGATACACCTTATATACAGGAAAAATGATTTCCATCATATTCATGCATGCATGCATGTAAACCAAATCACTGCTAGATTTATTTAAGTTCGCTAGATAGCCAAAAATATACAAGTGAGTTGAAATAAAGTGATAAGTTATAATATATACATATATATATATATATACATGCTATCTCTTCAACTCTTTTCTGTTAACATAGGCTGCATTATAGCGGTATAGCCGATTCGTATTTTATTCATCAGTGGCTAATTATTGGCGCCTCTGGGAAAAGCCCGAACAGGAATGAAATAAGGCAGTCCGAAAGAATATAATAAAATAAAATAAGAAAGCACTAGGATTAGAACATACAGCTTTTAAACAACTGGGTCCTGTATAACAAGCTGACCTCTCGTCATATAGGTCAGAACACGTACGTATATGCATGTCAGGCCAGCTATATATTTTTTCTCACGCACTGGACATAATTAACATAGGCAATCAAAGACCCCCTACTGTTGTTTGTCAACGTTTCTGACGAAAATGGTAGTTTTAATTGTTCACGATACATTCCCTACGTCTTGACTCATTTTCTATTTCAAAATACATATTCTGAAGCAGAGATAAAAATAAAAAAATACTGCTAAGTCTTGAAATAGTTGTTATTTGAAAAAGCCCAAAATGAATTTCGGTTTTGGCGGATCTAGCATTCGCGGGTCCACTGGCGGGCGAATTTCGTGAAAATATAAGATTATTTTTTGTAATTTTGATGTAGGCAAACATTGAAAACTGAGAGAAGTTACTATCTCTGAAGGTGACCCAGGGTCATGGGCCGAAAGCTCAGCGACATAAATACATAATGAAAACTAAATCGTTTGTTAATGTATTGAATCCACCAAAACTTTAAATGTTTAAAGTATATAACTCCTTATAAACACCAAACGGTTAGTTTTTCTCCGCAATATTGTCGTCGAGTTATTTACAGTAGACTAGTCGTATCCACAACAAGAAATAATCCATTGTTCACTTACTTCAAGATAAGGAATTCTGAGAGCTTTATAGTCAGTTTCAGCTTGCTTTTGAAATTCGTTTGTCAACATTCGTTGGAAGGTTGGGAACTTGGTACGGAAGTTCGCGAAGTTCGTTGTGAAGTTCGTCGTGAAGTTCGGATTTAATAAGCTTTGAATTGAATTCCTTTGGTAGCATCACGGAGAAGATTATTTCTTGTATAGAATATAATAATAGATACTTGGTTAAGCAGAAACAAATTGCCGACTTAAATTTGTATCTACCTCGCAACGTAGTTCGGAACATTGCAACGTAAGTTCGGAATGTTCATTTCAATTATACGTATCGGATTTCAAAAGCAAGCTGAAACGGACTATAATGAAGTAGAAGTACATATACGTTCACCACAACGTCTTTGCGCTGATATACATATAGGGTCGCGCGAATTCGATTTAATTAACGACATTGTATCTAGATTTTATTAGTCAAGCACACAATATAAATATAGCGTCCCTACTTTAGTACTGTAGTTTATCACTACTATTTCAGCTTCACACTTTAAGTTTTCATTCTTTCACATAATCGAATAGGCCAAGGCCCTTCTGCTTGTTATCTGGGGGAAATTTGGGGGCGATTTGGGGATGTAGGGACATTTGCGGGTTCGATTTTCCATGTTTACGGCTCGGCTGGTCAAGGTTATAAGACCGGGTTGGGAACTCGAAGGATGTGGGAAAGTGACGTAGTAGTCACCCACAACTACTTAATTATTTTAGTATGCATGTGCCTCTAACGTAATTGGCAGTAAGTGTACTGTACTGTACTGTACTGTACTGTAGGACCACACTAGTTTATCAGTATTTTACTGTCATGTGTTTTACTCTCGGTAAATAGTATGTTATGTTATGTTATGTTATGTTATGTTATGTTATGTTATGAACTCCACTCTACTCCACTCCACGAGTTCTACTTCACGAGTTCTACTCCACGAGTTCTACTCCACAAGTTCTACTCCACCCCACTCTCCTCTCCTCTCCTCTCCTCTCCTCTCCTCTCCTCTCCTCTCCTCTCCTCTCCTCTCCTCTCCTCTCCTCTCCTCTCCTCTCCTCTCCTCTCCTCTCCTCTCCTCTCCTCTATTATCTTTCAGTTAAAGATAATAAATAAATAAATAAATGTTTGCCACCCAACTTCTAATTTAGAAATTCAGCGAAAAATGGCGCAGGTGAGATTGTTAAGCATCAAGCTGAATCCCGAAAGTTCTTACTTCTACGAAAATAAGGGCGCGACGTTGGACTCCAACAGCAACGAAGTCAACGTATCACAAAGAAACACAGAGCAAAAGATGTCGAAGAAGGCTAGAAAGGCGGCGGAGAAACAGCAATTGAGTCAAAAGAAAAAAGAATCGAAAAAGCGTGAAAAAGAATTGAGAATTTCTTCGAAGAAGAAAAAATCGCCGGCTCAGGACCCCACAAGGATGGAATCCGTCTACGACCAAACAGCCAATGGTGACATAAAGGGCCCGCATTTTAGTAATGTGGTTTGCCAAGACGAAACAAAGGACCTGAATGAAGATGAAAATGTCGGGCAGATAAGCATAGCAACCGAAGACCAAAACAAACCAGCTAATGACGATATCCAACAACTGCATTCTAGTAATGCTGTATCCCAGGGAGGAACAGAGAACGAAAATGAAGAAGGCGATGTTGGATTAGAAGTTTCTGAAAGCAATGCTACATTGATGGATTCTGGTCCTGGAACGAGTGCCGAAATTACATTGGTCAGTCAGCCAATCGAAGACAGCCCTGGCGCACACGTGACGAACGTCGTAGAAGAAACCGTTACAGCCCAAGGAGCTCACCAATCACAAGACGCGCCGCCAGAAAGCACGTGGCACTTGAAGCCTAGTCCAGAAATCAACGGTGAAGGGCAACACGTCGAGATTGAGATCTCCGAGGTCACGGAATTAGAAAATATGGTCGAGGAGACGGATGCTCATGATTCGGTTCATGTTGGTCATAACTCTGGAGCGAACAGCCCGATTATTGTTGCGACCGTACACCAGGTAGAAAGTGGAGCAGATTTGGATAATATCTTCGACGAAGTTTTCACTAAGTCAGGGAAAGAAGAAACGGAAGACAAAGGTTTCAAGAGTGTGCGTTTTCAAGAACCGGCCGCCGAACCTGTAGACGAAGTCAGCGACAGTGAAACGGGCAATACCGGCGAAGATGAGAATACACATCTAGAGCGAATGGAATTAGCAGAGGAAACTATAAACAAGGAACAGACCAGTAACCGGAGAAGCTGCGAGGTAAACTGGTATGAAATCCTTGAATCGTCTGACGAGAAAGATCTCAACACAAACGAGGCAGCAGGGAACGAAGACGGAAATGATCGTGCAGAGATCGAAGTTGATCGTTCACAGATCGATGTTGATCATTCAGAGATCGCGGAGATTGATCGTGCAGAGTTCGATGTTGATCGTGCAGATCCCAATGTTAATCGTGCGGAGATCGGTATTGATCACGGAGAGGTCGAGAATACTCCTTCAGAAGCCGAGAATACTTTTACAGAGATCGAGATTGATCGTACAGAAATCGGAAATGATGTCACTCCAAATGGCAAACATCGTGGAGAAATTGAAGACAACGATGTCGCACCGAAGCAACACGAAAAGGTGGTGAGAAAAAAGGAAAAACGCAAAAAGGGCAGATTAACGAGATGTTGTTTTCCGTAAAATGAACAGAAAAAAGAGAGGATTGAAATTGCATAATAAACTAGTAGAGTGATAGAATTTTTGATAAAATACCATTTTAACAATCTCCATGAACAAAAAAAAATAAACAACGTCTATTTGCGCATGATGGTGAGAAAATTCTCAACACAAAAAAGAGAGAACTTTGTTGAGGAAGCAAGTACTACTCAGTACTCAGTGAAGTTACCAACCAAGTTATATTTGAACAGAATTGTGAAATTATATTTTCTCGAATATGGGGATATCTTAGTTTGATCTATAACTCAAAAACAATTATTTTTAAAAAAACATTAGGTAAAGACTACTACTCATAACTGAATAAACCAACTCTAACTTAATAATGATCAATCAATATTAATAAATACATAGAAAAATAAGATGCTTAAGCCTGGTTTCCATACAATCATCCTGATCATCATCTTGATCGTCCCGGTTGCCCAAATTTCTCCAATCAGACAAGAGATATTTTGAGTCACCCAATCTGATTGGATGGATTCAGGCGATTGGGACAATTGAGGTGATCAAGACAATGTTATGGAAACCAGGCTTTAGATGGAGATGGAAGAATAATAATGAGAAGACATTTATTGTGTAATAAAACTATACACACAACAGAGAGGTTTAGAAAAGTAAAGGTGAGCCACAGCACAGAATACAGTGTATATTGCTAATTCTGTAGGTGTGGCTACAGTATGAGTAACAGGATCAATGTTGCAAGGAAATAGTGTCCCAATCTTGGGAAATGTCATCCCAATCATGTATGTAGGACCTGTGATCAGATGGTTGGACAATGAAATGTCAATGTATTATAATATAAACTTTGATTAAGACAGGAAGTATATCCATGATTCAGGATACATTAACTGTGGTGTACATAATAACATTTACATAAAATAGCCTTAGGTATTATGGGTATGTATATACATGTGTTAGATAAAAAAACGTGTTAAACTGACTCCAGTTATTTTATACTGTATTATATAGAGAATAATACATGGATGTGCGGAATCCATGTATTGTTCTGTTTATTATATAAAAAAATTGTCCTATTGCCTTGCAAAAATTGCATTAAATTATAATGCTGATTCAGTGATAATCATCACATGTGAGATTATCACTTTATTAGTGGCGGAAAAATCAATAAAACACTCTATTTTATATAATATTACATGTATAATAACCCCATGAGATTATCATCCCCCAACAACTTGCGACTCTGGAGCCCATAATCCATTTACACACCACCCCCTCCTGCCCTCACCCTCCAAATAATGTCCCATGGTGATGCAATGATGAGAGTTGAGATGTTAGAAAAGTATGCTGGTAAAATATGCTTAAAACTTACCAGGATGGTTTTTGCAACATCGTACAATTGCCAGTGCTGCAATAATGAGGTTTGGACTGGTCATTGTGCTATTTTGCCTTGGAACAATGGACATTCTACAACAAAATATGGCACAATGGTGCAGACCAAACCTAGCAATAACTTGTTAAAAAGTTGAACCAGGCATGTCAACTGGTGGGCAATACATGGTTTATGCTAGTTTACCATTCATTGTATATCAATACAACCTTTTCCTGTCTTGATAATTGTAAAGGAATACCGAGACTGCTGCCACAGAATACCATACTGAAACTGTGAAATTACTGAAAGACCATGAGGGGTTTAAGTGAGGGGTGTATTACTCCAGAAAAAGTGTACAAAATTTTTGGGATTTCCAAAATCCAGTCACCAGTGGGTTTTTTCTAATTTTTTCTGGGTTTTTTTAATTTATTTCTGACATTTTGGGGGATTTTTTTCGGATTTTTTGGCTTTTCGGATTTTTAGGAGTGATTCGGTCCCCTCATGATACCGAAAATCCTTGGAAGGTCCCCCCTCTGTAAACAACCAAGCTTGTTTCAACATCGATGAAGAATAAAGAATATAGTTGCCAATGTTTAGTGTTTAGGAAACGCTGTATCTTTTAACCTGTGACAACTGACAAATGGCGAATGCCACACGACTTGACAACAACTTCGACTGTCCATTGTCCAAGCTGTTCATACGAATTTAATAGGTCTCGTAGTCACAATATTAACGTATTTAATTAATGGTTTAAAATAAACAAATTTGTACAATAGGATGATTATTCTCAAGATAACTCACCAAGTTGGTGAGTTATCTGGGGAAGTTATACTTAAACAAGTTTAAATTCCGTATTTTATACATTTGAATATTAAATGACACCTCAGGCAGCCAAACTTAAACACTTTTTCAATTGCTAATTTAAACAGATATAAGTTACTTACTAACCTCCAACTCGTTGATTCTTCACAAACCATATTCAATAAACCGGTAATTGAGGCTTTTACCCACCATAACACCGGTGTATTTCAATATTTATCAATATGCTTCAACTTCTGTCACTTCGTTCGAGCCTCCACAAATATTTTAAAAATTTTCGCGCCATTCAGCAAGAACGCGAAAACGACTGGGGATTGGGGAGACAATTTTCGCTTGTCGGGAAACGATCGGGAAAGCGTCATTCACTAGTCGACCGCTCGGTAAACTAGTTTCAAAATTTATTTTAATATATTTTTTATTTTTTATTTTTTTTATTTGGGGGGAGGGGGGGGAGGTTGGGTTTGTAAGTGGGGGAATTTTTTATCTTTTTTTATTTATATATTAATTCATTCGTTCATTCGTTCGTTCGTTCGTTCGTTCGTTCGTTCGTTCGTTCATTCATTCATTCATTTATTCATTCATTCATTCATTCATTCAATTCATTCATTCAATTCATTCATTCAATTCATTCATTCATTCAATCATTCATTCATTCATTCATTCATTCATTCATTCATTCATTCATTCATTCATTCAATTATTTAAAAAGCTAAGGCCTAAGGGTTAAGTTTGCAGTCATATTAACTAGCCTGCAATCTGCAATAAAGCCGAACTATAAATTACATCAACTAGAATAAATAAACACATCACTGAATCCAACAACTCGAAAAGGTTATTTAAGACGAAGTTAATTTTATTCTGAATACTTTGTCAAGAATACTCTTCTGGATCACAAAACAGAATAAAATAGAATAAATTATGGATGTTAATTACTAACTGACATTAATCTTCTCTGAACGAGATGTACACAAAAAGACTAATATTTTCTTTTATAATAATATACAGGGCAAAATTACTTCCACTTGATTGGTTCCTTCATCAGCAAGCAGTACTTGCATGTGATTGGTCGCTTTGTTACTTAGCAACAGTGAACCTCAGAGGACTTACTTTTTTTTCAACAAATCTGCAAGGTTTTTCGGTCTGAAAATGCTTTTTTGTTTACTTTGAACTAATTTAAACTATTGAAGACTATTAGTGAAAATGAATACACTAGAAAATTGACGGACTTTTGCCTGTGATTACAAAAAGAAATCAACATGCACAGCGATAGAGCGAGGAAAATTGGAATGTTGCCGAGCACCGACCGTGATAAGGTACATGTACTTCGACATTTTCTGGACTTAACATAGCTCTTGAATAATTTTGCCCGCTATATTATTAACACCTAATCGCATGAGTTCTCGTAAACTTAAGATTTAATTTCACTCGTGTTTTCAAAATCTTAAAAAGTACACTCGTCGCTTCGCGACTAGGGCAATTTTGTAAAATTTTGAAAACACTCGTGAAATTAAACCTTAATTTTCCTCGCCCCATGCGATAACCTATACTAAGTAAAATGTTAATAAAAAAAAACAAAAAACGTTTTCGACTAAACATATTATTATTATTAAATGTCATGAACCTTGAAGATTATATTTTAGTCGAAAACGTTTTTAAACTTTTAAAAACAGTTAACAATTATTATATGGATTTCTTTCTCGGTCACAAAATTATCTTGCAAAGTCAGCCATTTTCGAAGATATTTGCTCAAAAGATATTCATCGCAAGGATAATGAACGAAGTAGTAAGTACAACTACTACAGAGCTCCTAGATAGAGCCGTTGCTCCACCGGTGTTTCCTCCGTCATTGGTGGTAATAATGGAGGAAGTGGAGATAACGGGGGAGATGGTAATGGAGGAGATAACGGGGGAGATGGTAATGGAGGAGCCAACGGCGGTATTATTGTCTATATTTACAACTCTTTCTATCTTCAACACACCAAGACGTTTGATCGTTGAATCACTCTTGAAATTCGTTTCGTCGTCTTTTCCAATCAGGAATATGTTCTTCCTAGGTTTCGAAGGAGCGTTGGCGTTTTCAAACGACGTCCCATCGTCGGTACCAGAATCATAAGGAAACAGGTCCCTAGTAATCCAAGACATCCAAAGCCCTGTCTTGTGATCACACATATCAACATTTGAAACACCAAGGAACCAATCAGGAGATGGGAAAATCATTGTCATTACAGAAACTAAAGAATGATTTCCATTTACGGAAATATTAGCAAAAGTTGTGTTTCCCGGTGTCATTATAGGACCGCTGGCTTGAATTACAGACAAGACGTTACCATAACGCTTTTGGTCATAAATTTCATAAGCAAGAACACTTTCGTTACCTAAGAAATTTGAGGAAAAAACGGACAATCAGTATAACTCATTACTATATTATTTATTGATTATACATAAAAAGAAACATGAAATTTCTATAAAATATACAATAAATATCAAAACTGATAATTAATGCCATGTTTACCTGTTTCAGCTACAAGTTGTACCCCACGTGATGCCATCTTCCCTCTCCGCCAAATCTGATAGTACATATTATGAGACGCTCCAATCAGTGGTGAAAACTTAGCATTTTCTGGGAACACTGGTGATGGATGTGTCTCGTTGCTCCATTCGGCATCAAACGTTAAGCTGTAATAAGCTTTTCCTTTGCATGGTTTACTTGGTATCTTGGAGAACTTAAAGGTGCCTAGACGTCTGATTGGAGAATTGCTTTTAAAGTTCGTGTCATCATTCTTTCCAATGAGGAATATATTCTTCCGTGGATCAGAAGCAAAGTCGGGACTTCCAAACGAAGTTCCATCATCAGTACCGGAATCATAAGGAAGTAAATCTCTGCTCAGGCTTTCTCTCCATTGTCCTGTCTTACGGTCACACATATCTACATTTGATATGCCAAGGAACCAATCAGGAGATGGGAAAATCATTGTCATTACAGTAACCAAAGAGCGATAACTATCCACATGAACAATACTCTTCAAAGTTCTGTTTCCTGGCGTCATAGTTGAACCGTTGCCTCTGATCAGCGAGTAGACGTTACCATAACGTTTCTGATCATAAATTTCATAAGCAAGAACACTATCGTTACCTAAGAAAGTTGGAGAAAAAAGCGGACAATCAGTATTACTCATTACTATATTATTTATTGATTATAGATAAAAGAAACATGAAATTTCTATAAAATGTACAATAAATATCAAAACTAATAATTAATGCCATGTTTACCTGTTTCAGCTACAAGTTGTACCCCACGTGATGCCATCTTCCCTCTCCGCCAAATCTGATAGTACATATTATGAGACGCTCCAATCAGTGGTGAAAACTTAGCATTTTCTGGGAACACTGGTGATGGATGGGTCTCGTTGCTCCATTCGGCATCAAACGTTAAGCTGTAATAAGCTTTTCCTTTGCATGGTTTACTTGGTATCTTGGAGAACTTAAACGTGCCTAGACGTTTGATTGGAGAATTGCTTTTAAAGTTCGTGTCATCATTCTTTCCAATGAGGAATATATTCTTCCGTGGATCAGAAGCAGAGTTAGGACTTTCAAACGAAGTTCCATCATCAGTACCGGAATCATAAGGAAATAAATTTCTGCTCAGGCTTTCTCTCCATTGTCCTGTCTTACGGTCACACATATCTACATTTGATATGCCAAGGAACCAATCAGGAGATGGGAAAATCATTGTCACTACAGTAACCAAAGAGCGATAACTATCCACATGAACAATACTCTTCAAAGTTCTGTTTCCTGGCGTAATAGTTGAACCGTTGCCTCTGATCAGCGAGTAGACGTTACCATAACGTTTCTGATCATAAATTTCATAAGCAAGAACACTATCGTTACCTAAGAAAGTTGGAGAAAAAAGCGGACAATCAGTATTACTCATTACTATATTATTTATTGATTATAGATAAAAGAAACATGAAATTTCAATAAAATGTACAATAAATATCAAAACTAATAATTAATGCCATGTTTACCTGTTTCAGCAACAAGTTGTACCCCACGTGATGCCATCTTCCCTCTCCGCCAAATCTGATAGTACATATTATGAGACGCTCCAATCAGTGGTGAAAACGTAGCATTTTCTGGGAACACTGGTGATGGATGTGTCTCGTTGCTCCATTCGGCATCAAACGTTAAGCTGTAATAAGCTTTTCCTTTGCATGGTTTACTTGGTATCTTGGAGAACTTAAACGTGCCTAGACGTCTGATTGGAGAATTGCTTTTAAAGTTCGTGTCATCATTCTTTCCAATGAGGAATATATTCTTCCGTGGATCAGAAGCAGAGTTAGCACTTTCAAACGAAGTTCCATCATCAGTACCGGAATCATAAGGAAGTAAATTTCTGCTCAGGCTTTCTCTCCATTGTCCTGTCTTACGGTCACACATATCTACATTTGATATGCCAAGGAACCAATCAGGAGATGGGAAAATCATTGTCATTACAGTAACCAAAGAGCGATAACTATCCACATGAACAATACTGCTCAAAGTTCTGTTTCCTGGCGTCATAGTTGGACCGTTGGATCTGATCAGCGAGTAGGCGTTACCATAACGTTTCTGATCATAAATTTCATAAGCAAGAACACTATCGTTACCTAAGAAAGTTGGAGAAAAAAGCGGACAATCAGTATTACTCATTACTATATTATTTATTGATTATACATAAAAAGAAATACGAAATTTCTATAAAATGTACAATAAATATAAAAGCCATGTTTACCTGTTTCAGCTACAAGTTGTACCCCACGTGATGCCATCTTCCCTCTTCGCCAAATCTGATAGTACATATTATGAGACGCTCCAATCAGTGGTGAAAACTTAGCATTTTCTGGGAACACTGGTGATGGATGGGTCTCGTTGCTCCATTCGGCATCAAACGTTAAGCTGTAATAAGCTTTTCCTTTGCATGGTTTACTTGGTATCTTGGAGAACTTAAACGTGCCTAGACGTTTGATTGGAGAATTGCTTTTAAAGTTCGTGTCATCATTCTTTCCAATGAGGAATATATTCTTCCGTGGATCAGAAGCAGAGTTAGGACTTTCAAACGAAGTTCCATCATCAGTACCGGAATCATAAGGAAATAAATTTCTGCTCAGGCTTTCTCTCCATTGTCCTGTCTTACGGTCACACATATCTACATTTGATATGCCAAGGAACCAATCAGGAGATGGGAAAATCATTGTCATTACAGTAACCAAAGAGCGATAACTATCCACATGAACAATACTCTTCAAAGTTCTGTTTCCTGGCGTAATAGTTGAACCGTTGCCTCTGATCAGCGAGTAGACGTTACCATAACGTTTCTGATCATAAATTTCATAAGCAAGAACACTATCGTTACCTAAGAAAGTTGGAGAAAAAAGCGGACAATCAGTATTACTCATTACTATATTATTTATTGATTATACATAAAAAGAAATACGAAATTTCTATAAAATGTACAATAAATATAAAAGCCATGTTTACCTGTTTCAGCTACAAGTTGTACCCCACGTGATGCCATCTTCCCTCTTCGCCAAATCTGATAGTACATATTATGAGACGCTCCAATCAGTGGTGAAAACTTAGCATTTTCTGGGAACACTGGTGATGGATGGGTCTCGTTGCTCCATTCGGCATCAAACGTTAAGGTGTAATAAGCTTTTCCTTTGCATGGTTTACTTGGTATCTTGGAGAACTTAAACGTGCCTAGACGTTTGATTGGAGAATTGCTTTTAAAGTTCGTGTCATCATTCTTTCCAATGAGGAATATATTCTTCCGTGGATCAGAAGCAGAGTTAGGACTTTCAAACGAAGTTCCATCATCAGTACCGGAATCATAAGGAAGTAAATTTCTGCTCAGGCTTTCTCTCCATTGTCCTGTCTTACGGTCACACATATCTACATTTGATATGCCAAGGAACCAATCAGGAGATGGGAAAATCATTGTCATTACAGTAACCAAAGAGCGATAACTATCCACATGAACAATACTGCTCAAAGTTCTGTTTCCTGGCGTCATAGTTGGACCGTTGGATCTGATCAGCGAGTAGGCGTTACCATAACGTTTCTGATCATAAATTTCATAAGCAAGAACACTATCGTTACCTAAGAAAGTTGGAGAAAAAAGCGGACAATCAGTATTACTCATTACTATATTATTTATTGATTATACATAAAAAGAAATACGAAATTTCTATAAAATGTACAATAAATATAAAAGCCATGTTTACCTGTTTCAGCTACAAGTTGTACCCCACGTGATGCCATCTTCCCTCTTCGCCAAATCTGATAGTACATATTATGAGACGCTCCAATCAGTGGTGAAAACTTAGCATTTTCTGGGAACACTGGTGATGGATGGGTCTCGTTGCTCCATTCGGCATCAAACGTTAAGCTGTAATAAGCTTTTCCTTTGCATGGTTTACTTGGTATCTTGGAGAACTTAAACGTGCCTAGACGTTTGATTGGAGAATTGCTTTTAAAGTTCGTGTCATCATTCTTTCCAATGAGGAATATATTCTTCCGTGGATCAGAAGCAGAGTTAGGACTTTCAAACGAAGTTCCATCATCAGTACCGGAATCATAAGGAAGTAAATTTCTGCTCAGGCTTTCTCTCCATTGTCCTGTCTTACGGTCACACATATCTACATTTGATATGCCAAGGAACCAATCAGGAGATGGGAAAATCATTGTCATTACAGTAACCAAAGAGCGATAACTATCCACATGAACAATACTGCTCAAAGTTCTGTTTCCTGGCGTCATAGTTGGACCGTTGGATCTGATCAGCGAGTAGGCGTTACCATAACGTTTCTGATCATAAATTTCATAAGCAAGAACACTATCGTTACCTAAGAAAGTTGGAGAAAAAAGCGGACAATCAGTATTACTCATTACTATATTATTTATTGATTATACATAAAAAGAAATACGAAATTTCTATAAAATGTACAATAAATATAAAAGCCATGTTTACCTGTTTCAGCTACAAGTTGTACCCCACATGATGCCATCTTCCCTCTTCGCCAAATCTGATAGTACATATTATGAGACGCTCCAATCAGTGGTGAAAACTTAGCATTTTCTGGGAACACTGGTGATGGATGGGTCTCGTTGCTCCATTCGGCATCAAACGTTAAGCTGTAATAAGCTTTTCCTTTGCATGGTTTACTTGGTATCTTGGAGAACTTAAACGTGCCTAGACGTTTGATTGGAGAATTGCTTTTAAAGTTCGTGTCATCATTCTTTCCAATGAGGAATATATTCTTCCGTGGATCAGAAGCAGAGTTAGGACTTTCAAACGAAGTTCCATCATCAGTACCGGAATCATAAGGAAGTAAATTTCTGCTCAGGCTTTCTCTCCATTGTCCTGTCTTACGGTCACACATATCTACATTTGATATGCCAAGGAACCAATCAGGAGATGGGAAAATCATTGTCATTACAGTAACCAAAGAGCGATAACTATCCACATGAACAATACTGCTCAAAGTTCTGTTTCCTGGCGTCATAGTTGGACCGTTGGATCTGATCAGCGAGTAGGCGTTACCATAACGTTTCTGATCATAAATTTCATAAGCAAGAACACTATTGCTACCTAAGAAAGTTGGAGAAAAAAGCGGACAATCAGTATTACTCATTACTATATTATTTATTGATTATACATAAAAAGAAATATGAAATTTCTATAAAATGTACAATAAATATCAAAGCCACGTTTACCTGTTTCAGCTACAAGTTGTACCCCACGTGATGCCATCTTCCCTCTTCGCCAAATCTGATAGTATATATTATGAGACGCTCCAATCAGTGGTGAAAACTTAGCATTTTCTGGGAACACTGGTGATGGATGGGTCTCGTTGCTCCATTCGGCATCAAACGTTAAGCTGTAATAAGCTTTTCCTTTGCATGGTTTACTTGGTATCTTGGAGAACTTAAACGTGCCTAGACGTTTGATTGGAGAATTGCTTTTAAAGTTCGTGTCATCATTCTTTCCAATGAGGAATATATTCTTCCGTGGATCAGAAGCAGAGTTAGGACTTTCAAACGAAGTTCCATCATCAGTACCGGAATCATAAGGAAGTAAATTTCTGCTCAGGCTTTCTCTCCATTGTCCTGTCTTACGGTCACACATATCTACATTTGATATGCCAAGGAACCAATCAGGAGATGGGAAAATCATTGTCATTACAGTAACCAAAGAGCGATAACTATCCACATGAACAATACTGCTCAAAGTTCTGTTTCCTGGCGTCATAGTTGGACCGTTGGATCTGATCAGCGAGTAGGCGTTACCATAACGTTTCTGATCATAAATTTCATAAGCAAGAACACTATTGTTACCTAAGAAAGTTGGAGAAAAAAGCGGACAATCAGTATTACTCATTACTATATTATTTATTGATTATACATAAAAAGAAATATGAAATTTCTATAAAATGTACAATAAATATCAAAGCCACGTTTACCTGTTTCAGCTACAAGTTGTACCCCACGTGATGCCATCTTCCCTCTTCGCCAAATCTGATAGTATATATTATGAGACGCTCCAATCAGTGGTGAAAACTTAGCATTTTCTGGGAACACTGGTGATGGATGGGTCTCGTTGCTCCATTCGGCATCAAACGTTAAGCTGTAATAAGCTTTTCCTTTGCATGGTTTACTTGGTATCTTGGAGAACTTAAACGTGCCTAGACGTTTGATTGGAGAATTGCTTTTAAAGTTCGTGTCATCATTCTTTCCAATGAGGAATATATTCTTCCGTGGATCAGAAGCAGAGTTAGGACTTTCAAACGAAGTTCCATCATCAGTACCGGAATCATAAGGAAGTAAATTTCTGCTCAGGCTTTCTCTCCATTGTCCTGTCTTACGGTCACACATATCTACATTTGATATGCCAAGGAACCAATCAGGAGATGGGAAAATCATTGTCATTACAGTAACCAAAGAGCGATAACTATCCACATGAACAATACTGCTCAAAGTTCTGTTTCCTGGCGTCATAGTTGGACCGTTGGATCTGATCAGCGAGTAGGCGTTACCATAACGTTTCTGATCATAAATTTCATAAGCAAGAACACTATTGCTACCTAAGAAAGTTGGAGAAAAAAGCGGACAATCAGTATTACTCATTACTATATTATTTATTGATTATACATAAAAAGAAATATGAAATTTCTATAAAATGTACAATAAATATCAAAGCCACGTTTACCTGTTTCAGCTACAAGTTGTACCCCACGTGATGCCATCTTTCCTCTTCGCCAAATCTGATAGTATATATTATGAGACGCTCCAATCAGTGGTGAAAACTTAGCATTTTCTGGGAACACTGGTGATGGATGGGTCTCGTTGCTCCATTCGGCATCAAACGTTAAGCTGTAATAAGCTTTTCCTTTGCATGGTTTACTTGGTATCTTGGAGAACTTAAACGTGCCTAGACGTTTGATTGGAGAATTGCTTTTAAAGTTCGTGTCATCATTCTTTCCAATGAGGAATATATTCTTCCGTGGATCAGAAGCAGAGTTAGGACTTTCAAACGAACTTCCATCATCAGTACCGGAATCATAAGGAAGTAAATTTCTGCTCAGGCTTTCTCTCCATTGTCCTGTCTTACGGTCACACATATCTACATTTGATATGCCAAGGAACCAATCAGGAGATGGGAAAATCATTGTCATTACAGTAACCAAAGAGCGATAACTATCCACATGAACAATACTGCTCAAAGTTCTGTTTCCTGGCGTCATAGTTGGACCGTTGGATCTGATCAGCGAGTAGGCGTTACCATAACGTTTCTGATCATAAATTTCATAAGCAAGAACACTATCGTTACCTAAGAAAGTTGGAGAAAAAAGCGGACAATCAGTATTACTCATTACTATATTATTTATTGATTATACATAAAAAGAAATACGAAATTTCTATAAAATGTACAATAAATATAAAAGCCATGTTTACCTGTTTCAGCTACAAGTTGTACCCCACGTGATGCCATCTTCCCTCTTCGCCAAATCTGATAGTACATATTATGAGACGCTCCAATCAGTGGTGAAAACTTAGCATTTTCTGGGAACACTGGTGATGGATGGGTCTCGTTGCTCCATTCGGCATCAAACGTTAAGCTGTAATAAGCTTTTCCTTTGCATGGTTTACTTGGTATCTTGGAGAACTTAAACGTGCCTAGACGTTTGATTGGAGAATTGCTTTTAAAGTTCGTGTCATCATTCTTTCCAATGAGGAATATATTCTTCCGTGGATCAGAAGCAGAGTTAGGACTTTCAAACGAAGTTCCATCATCAGTACCGGAATCATAAGGAAGTAAATTTCTGCTCAGGCTTTCTCTCCATTGTCCTGTCTTACGGTCACACATATCTACATTTGATATGCCAAGGAACCAATCAGGAGATGGGAAAATCATTGTCATTACAGTAACCAAAGAGCGATAACTATCCACATGAACAATACTGCTCAAAGTTCTGTTTCCTGGCGTCATAGTTGGACCGTTGGATCTGATCAGCGAGTAGGCGTTACCATAACGTTTCTGATCATAAATTTCATAAGCAAGAACACTATCGTTACCTAAGAAAGTTGGAGAAAAAAGCGGACAATCAGTATTACTCATTACTATATTATTTATTGATTATACATAAAAAGAAATACGAAATTTCTATAAAATGTACAATAAATATAAAAGCCATGTTTACCTGTTTCAGCTACAAGTTGTACCCCACGTGATGCCATCTTCCCTCTTCGCCAAATCTGATAGTACATATTATGAGACGCTCCAATCAGTGGTGAAAACTTAGCATTTTCTGGGAACACTGGTGATGGATGGGTCTCGTTGCTCCATTCGGCATCAAACGTTAAGCTGTAATAAGCTTTTCCTTTGCATGGTTTACTTGGTATCTTGGAGAACTTAAACGTGCCTAGACGTTTGATTGGAGAATTGCTTTTAAAGTTCGTGTCATCATTCTTTCCAATGAGGAATATATTCTTCCGTGGATCAGAAGCAGAGTTAGGACTTTCAAACGAACTTCCATCATCAGTACCGGAATCATAAGGAAGTAAATCTCTGCTCAGGCTTTCTCTCCATTGTCCTGTCTTACGGTCACACATATCTACATTTGATATGCCAAGGAACCAATCAGGAGATGGGAAAATCATTGTCATTACAGTAACCAAAGAGCGATAACTATCCACATGAACAATACTGCTCAAAGTTCTGTTTCCTGGCGTCATAGTTGGACCGTTGGATCTGATCAGCGAGTAGGCGTTACCATAACGTTTCTGATCATAAATTTCATAAGCAAGAACACTATCGTTACCTAAGAAAGTTGGAGAAAAAAGCGGACAATCAGTATTACTCATTACTATATTATTTATTGATTATACATAAAAAGAAATACGAAATTTCTATAAAATGTACAATAAATATAAAAGCCATGTTTACCTGTTTCAGCTACAAGTTGTACCCCACGTGATGCCATCTTCCCTCTTCGCCAAATCTGATAGTACATATTATGAGACGCTCCAATCAGTGGTGAAAACTTAGCATTTTCTGGGAACACTGGTGATGGATGGGTCTCGTTGCTCCATTCGGCATCAAACGTTAAGCTGTAATAAGCTTTTCCTTTGCATGGTTTACTTGGTATCTTGGAGAACTTAAACGTGCCTAGACGTTTGATTGGAGAATTGCTTTTAAAGTTCGTGTCATCATTCTTTCCAATGAGGAATATATTCTTCCGTGGATCAGAAGCAGAGTTAGGACTTTCAAACGAACTTCCATCATCAGTACCGGAATCATAAGGAAGTAAATTTCTGCTCAGGCTTTCTCTCCATTGTCCTGTCTTACGGTCACACATATCTACATTTGATATGCCAAGGAACCAATCAGGAGATGGGAAAATCATTGTCATTACAGTAACTAAAGAGCGATAACTATCCACATGAACAATACTGCTCAAAGTTCTGTTTCCTGGCGTCATAGTTGGACCGTTGGATCTGATCAGCGAGTAGGCGTTACCATAACGTTTCTGATCATAAATTTCATAAGCAAGAACACTATCGTTACCTAAGAAAGTTGGAGAAAAAAGCGGACAATCAGTATTACTCATTACTATATTATTTATTGATTATACATAAAAAGAAATACGAAATTTCTATAAAATGTACAATAAATATCAAAGCCATGTTTACCTGTTTCAGCTACAAGTTGTACCCCACGTGATGCCATCTTCCCTCTTCGCCAAATCTGATAGTACATATTATGAGACGCTCCAATCAGTGGTGAAAACTTAGCATTTTCTGGGAACACTGGTGATGGATGGGTCTCGTTGCTCCATTCGGCATCAAACGTTAAGCTGTAATAAGCTTTTCCTTTGCATGGTTTACTTGGTATCTTGGAGAACTTAAACGTGCCTAGACGTCTGATTGGAGAATTGCTTTTAAAGTTCGTGTCATCATTCTTTCCAATGAGGAATATATTCTTCCGTGGATCAGAAGCAGAGTTAGGACTTTCAAACGAAGTTCCATCATCAGTACCGGAATCATAAGGAAGTAAATCTCTGCTCAGGCTTTCTCTCCATTGTCCTGTCTTACGGTCACACATATCTACATTTGATATGCCAAGGAACCAATCAGGAGATGGGAAAATCATTGTCATTACAGTAACCAAAGAGCGATAACTATCCACATGAACAATACTGCTCAAAGTTCTGTTTCCTGGCGTCATAGTTGGACCGTTGGATCTGATCAGCGAGTAGGCGTTACCATAACGTTTCTGATCATAAATTTCATAAGCAAGAACACTATCGTTACCTAAGAAAGTTGGAGAAAAAAGCGGACAATCAGTATTACTCATTACTATATTATTTATTGATTATACATAAAAAGAAATACGAAATTTCTATAAAATGTACAATAAATATAAAAGCCATGTTTACCTGTTTCAGCTACAAGTTGTACCCCACGTGATGCCATCTTCCCTCTTCGCCAAATCTGATAGTACATATTATGAGACGCTCCAATCAGTGGTGAAAACTTAGCATTTTCTGGGAACACTGGTGATGGATGGGTCTCGTTGCTCCATTCGGCATCAAACGTTAAGCTGTAATAAGCTTTTCCTTTGCATGGTTTACTTGGTATCTTGGAGAACTTAAACGTGCCTAGACGTTTGATTGGAGAATTGCTTTTAAAGTTCGTGTCATCATTCTTTCCAATGAGGAATATATTCTTCCGTGGATCAGAAGCAGAGTTAGGACTTTCAAACGAACTTCCATCATCAGTACCGGAATCATAAGGAAGTAAATTTCTGCTCAGGCTTTCTCTCCATTGTCCTGTCTTACGGTCACACATATCTACATTTGATATGCCAAGGAACCAATCAGGAGATGGGAAAATCATTGTCATTACAGTAACCAAAGAGCGATAACTATCCACATGAACAATACTGCTCAAAGTTCTGTTTCCTGGCGTCATAGTTGGACCGTTGGATCTGATCAGCGAGTAGGCGTTACCATAACGTTTCTGATCATAAATTTCATAAGCAAGAACACTATCGTTACCTAAGAAAGTTGGAGAAAAAAGCGGACAATCAGTATTACTCATTACTATATTATTTATTGATTATACATAAAAAGAAATACGAAATTTCTATAAAATGTACAATAAATATAAAAGCCATGTTTACCTGTTTCAGCTACAAGTTGTACCCCACGTGATGCCATCTTCCCTCTTCGCCAAATCTGATAGTACATATTATGAGACGCTCCAATCAGTGGTGAAAACTTAGCATTTTCTGGGAACACTGGTGATGGATGGGTCTCGTTGCTCCATTCGGCATCAAACGTTAAGCTGTAATAAGCTTTTCCTTTGCATGGTTTACTTGGTATCTTGGAGAACTTAAACGTGCCTAGACGTTTGATTGGAGAATTGCTTTTAAAGTTCGTGTCATCATTCTTTCCAATGAGGAATATATTCTTCCGTGGATCAGAAGCAGAGTTAGGACTTTCAAACGAAGTTCCATCATCAGTACCGGAATCATAAGGAAGTAAATTTCTGCTCAGGCTTTCTCTCCATTGTCCTGTCTTACGGTCACACATATCTACATTTGATATGCCAAGGAACCAATCAGGAGATGGGAAAATCATTGTCATTACAGTAACCAAAGAGCGATAACTATCCACATGAACAATACTGCTCAAAGTTCTGTTTCCTGGCGTCATAGTTGGACCGTTGGATCTGATCAGCGAGTAGGCGTTACCATAACGTTTCTGATCATAAATTTCATAAGCAAGAACACTATCGTTACCTAAGAAAGTTGGAGAAAAAAGCGGACAATCAGTATTACTCATTACTATATTATTTATTGATTATACATAAAAAGAAATATGAAATTTCTATAAAATGTACAATAAATATCAAAGCCACGTTTACCTGTTTCAGCTACAAGTTGTACCCCACGTGATGCCATCTTCCCTCTTCGCCAAATCTGATAGTATATATTATGAGACGCTCCAATCAGTGGTGAAAACTTAGCATTTTCTGGGAACACTGGTGATGGATGGGTCTCGTTGCTCCATTCGGCATCAAACGTTAAGCTGTAATAAGCTTTTCCTTTGCATGGTTTACTTGGTATCTTGGAGAACTTAAACGTGCCTAGACGTTTGATTGGAGAATTGCTTTTAAAGTTCGTGTCATCATTCTTTCCAATGAGGAATATATTCTTCCGTGGATCAGAAGCAGAGTTAGGACTTTCAAACGAAGTTCCATCATCAGTAGCGGAATCATAAGGAAGTAAATTTCTGCTCAGGCTTTCTCTCCATTGTCCTGTCTTACGGTCACACATATCTACATTTGATATGCCAAGGAACCAATCAGGAGATGGGAAAATCATTGTCATTACAGTAACCAAAGAGCGATAACTATCCACATGAACAATACTGCTCAAAGTTCTGTTTCCTGGCGTCATAGTTGGACCGTTGGATCTGATCAGCGAGTAGGCGTTACCATAACGTTTCTGATCATAAATTTCATAAGCAAGAACACTATTGTTACCTAAGAAAGTTGGAGAAAAAAGCGGACAATCAGTATTACTCATTACTATATTATTTATTGATTATACATAAAAAGAAATATGAAATTTCTATAAAATGTACAATAAATATCAAAGCCATGTTTACCTGTTTCAGCTACAAGTTGTACCCCACGTGATGCCATCTTCCCTCTTCGCCAAATCTGATAGTACATATTATGAGACGCTCCAATCAGTGGTGAAAACTTAGCATTTTCTGGGAACACTGGTGATGGATGGGTCTCGTTGCTCCATTCGGCATCAAACGTTAAGCTGTAATAAGCTTTTCCTTTGCATGGTTTACTTGGTATCTTGGAGAACTTAAACGTGCCTAGACGTCTGATTGGAGAATTGCTTTTAAAGTTCGTGTCATCATTCTTTCCAATGAGGAATATATTCTTCCGTGGATCAGAAGCAGAGTTAGGACTTTCAAACGAAGTTCCATCATCAGTACCGGAATCATAAGGAAGTAGATATCTGCTCAGGCTTTCTCTCCATTGTCCTGTCTTACGGTCACACATATCTACATTTGATATGCCAAGGAACCAATCAGGAGATGGGAAAATCATTGTCATTACAGTAACCAAAGAGCGATAACTATCCACATGAACAATACTGCTCAAAGTTCTGTTTCCTGGCGTCATAGTTGGACCGTTGGATCTGATCAGCGAGTAGGCGTTACCATAACGTTTCTGATCATAAATTTCATAAGCAAGAACACTATCGTTACCTAAGAAAGTTGGAGAAAAAAGCGGACAATCAGTATTACTCATTACTATATTATTTATTGATTATACATAAAAAGAAATATGAAATTTCTTATAAAATGTACAATAAATAAAAGCCATGTTTACCTGTTTCAGCTACAAGTTGTACCCCACGTGATGCCATCTTCCCTCTTCGCCAAATCTGATAGTATATATTATGAGACGCTCCAATCAGTGGTGAAAACTTAGCATTTTCTGGGAACACTGGTGATGGATGGGTCTCGTTGCTCCATTCGGCATCAAACGTTAAGCTGTAATAAGCTTTTCCTTTGCATGGTTTACTTGGTATCTTGGAGAACTTAAACGTGCCTAGACGTTTGATTGGAGAATTGCTTTTAAAGTTCGTGTCATCATTCTTTCCAATGAGGAATATATTCTTCCGTGGATCAGAAGCAGAGTTAGGACTTTCAAACGAAGTTCCATCATCAGTACCGGAATCATAAGGAAGTAAATTTCTGCTCAGGCTTTCTCTCCATTGTCCTGTCTTACGGTCACACATATCTACATTTGATATGCCAAGGAACCAATCAGGAGATGGGAAAATCATTGTCATTACAGTAACCAAAGAGCGATAACTATCCACATGAACAATACTGCTCAAAGTTCTGTTTCCTGGCGTCATAGTTGGACCGTTGGATCTGATCAGCGAGTAGGCGTTACCATAACGTTTCTGATCATAAATTTCATAAGCAAGAACACTATCGTTACCTAAGAAAGTTGGAGAAAAAAGCGGACAATCAGTATTACTCATTACTATATTATTTATTGATTATACATAAAAAGAAATACGAAATTTCTATAAAATGTACAATAAATATAAAAGCCATGTTTACCTGTTTCAGCTACAAGTTGTACCCCACGTGATGCCATCTTCCCTCTTCGCCAAATCTGATAGTACATATTATGAGACGCTCCAATCAGTGGTGAAAACTTAGCATTTTCTGGGAACACTGGTGATGGATGGGTCTCGTTGCTCCATTCGGCATCAAACGTTAAGCTGTAATAAGCTTTTCCTTTGCATGGTTTACTTGGTATCTTGGAGAACTTAAACGTGCCTAGACGTTTGATTGGAGAATTGCTTTTAAAGTTCGTGTCATCATTCTTTCCAATGAGGAATATATTCTTCCGTGGATCAGAAGCAGAGTTAGGACTTTCAAACGAAGTTCCATCATCAGTACCGGAATCATAAGGAAGTAAATTTCTGCTCAGGCTTTCTCTCCATTGTCCTGTCTTACGGTCACACATATCTACATTTGATATGCCAAGGAACCAATCAGGAGATGGGAAAATCATTGTCATTACAGTAACCAAAGAGCGATAACTATCCACATGAACAATACTGCTCAAAGTTCTGTTTCCTGGCGTCATAGTTGGACCGTTGGATCTGATCAGCGAGTAGGCGTTACCATAACGTTTCTGATCATAAATTTCATAAGCAAGAACACTATCGTTACCTAAGAAAGTTGGAGAAAAAAGCGGACAATCAGTATTACTCATTACTATATTATTTATTGATTATACATAAAAAGAAATATGAAATTTCTATAAAATGTACAATAAATATCAAAGCCACGTTTACCTGTTTCAGCTACAAGTTGTACCCCACGTGATGCCATCTTCCCTCTTCGCCAAATCTGATAGTATATATTATGAGACGCTCCAATCAGTGGTGAAAACTTAGCATTTTCTGGGAACACTGGTGATGGATGGGTCTCGTTGCTCCATTCGGCATCAAACGTTAAGCTGTAATAAGCTTTTCCTTTGCATGGTTTACTTGGTATCTTGGAGAACTTAAACGTGCCTAGACGTTTGATTGGAGAATTGCTTTTAAAGTTCGTGTCATCATTCTTTCCAATGAGGAATATATTCTTCCGTGGATCAGAAGCAGAGTTAGGACTTTCAAACGAAGTTCCATCATCAGTACCGGAATCATAAGGAAGTAAATTTCTACTCAGGCTTTCTCTCCATTGTCCTGTCTTACGGTCACACATATCTACATTTGATATGCCAAGGAACCAATCAGGAGATGGGAAAATCATTGTCATTACAGTAACCAAAGAGCGATAACTATCCACATGAACAATACTGCTCAAAGTTCTGTTTCCTGGCGTCATAGTTGGACCGTTGGATCTGATCAGCGAGTAGGCGTTACCATAACGTTTCTGATCATAAATTTCATAAGCAAGAACACTATCGTTACCTAAGAAAGTTGGAGAAAAAAGCGGACAATCAGTATTACTCATTACTATATTATTTATTGATTATACATAAAAAGAAACACGAAATTTCTATAAAATGTACAATAAATATAAAAGCCATGTTTACCTGTTTCAGCTACAAGTTGTACCCCACGTGATGCCATCTTCCCTCTTCGCCAAATCTGATAGTACATATTATGAGACGCTCCAATCAGTGGTGAAAACTTAGCATTTTCTGGGAACACTGGTGATGGATGGGTCTCGTTGCTCCATTCGGCATCAAACGTTAAGCTGTAATAAGCTTTTCCTATGCATGGTTTACTTGGTATCTTGGAGAACTTAAACGTGCCTAGACGTTTGATTGGAGAATTGCTTTTAAAGTTCGTGTCATCATTCTTTCCAATGAGGAATATATTCTTCCGTGGATCAGAAGCAGAGTTAGGACTTTCAAACGAAGTTCCATCATCAGTACCGGAATCATAAGGAAGTAAATTTCTGCTCAGGCTTTCTCTCCATTGTCCTGTCTTACGGTCACACATATCTACATTTGATATGCCAAGGAACCAATCAGGAGATGGGAAAATCATTGTCATTACAGTAACCAAAGAGCGATAACTATCCACATGAACAATACTGCTCAAAGTTCTGTTTCCTGGCGTCATAGTTGGACCGTTGGATCTGATCAGCGAGTAGGCGTTACCATAACGTTTCTGATCATAAATTTCATAAGCAAGAACACTATCGTTACCTAAGAAAGTTGGAGAAAAAAGCGGACAATCAGTATTACTCATTACTATATTATTTATTGATTATACATAAAAAGAAATATGAAATTTCTATAAAATGTACAATAAATATCAAAGCCACGTTTACCTGTTTCAGCTACAAGTTGTACCCCACGTGATGCCATCTTCCCTCTTCGCCAAATCTGATAGTATATATTATGAGACGCTCCAATCAGTGGTGAAAACTTAGCATTTTCTGGGAACACTGGTGATGGATGGGTCTCGTTGCTCCATTCGGCATCAAACGTTAAGCTGTAATAAGCTTTTCCTTTGCATGGTTTACTTGGTATCTTGGAGAACTTAAACGTGCCTAGACGTTTGATTGGAGAATTGCTTTTAAAGTTCGTGTCATCATTCTTTCCAATGAGGAATATATTCTTCCGTGGATCAGAAGCAGAGTTAGGACTTTCAAACGAAGTTCCATCATCAGTACCGGAATCATAAGGAAGTAAATTTCTGCTCAGGCTTTCTCTCCATTGTCCTGTCTTACGGTCACACATATCTACATTTGATATGCCAAGGAACCAATCAGGAGATGGGAAAATCATTGTCATTACAGTAACCAAAGAGCGATAACTATCCACATGAACAATACTGCTCAAAGTTCTGTTTCCTGGCGTCATAGTTGGACCGTTGGATCTGATCAGCGAGTAGGCGTTACCATAACGTTTCTGATCATAAATTTCATAAGCAAGAACACTATCGTTACCTAAGAAAGTTGGAGAAAAAAGCGGACAATCAGTATTACTCATTACTATATTATTTATTGATTATACATAAAAAGAAACACGAAATTTCTATAAAATGTACAATAAATATAAAAGCCATGTTTACCTGTTTCAGCTACAAGTTGTACCCCACGTGATGCCATCTTCCCTCTTCGCCAAATCTGATAGTACATATTATGAGACGCTCCAATCAGTGGTGAAAACTTAGCATTTTCTGGGAACACTGGTGATGGATGGGTCTCGTTGCTCCATTCGGCATCAAACGTTAAGCTGTAATAAGCTTTTCCTTTGCATGGTTTACTTGGTATCTTGGAGAACTTAAACGTGCCTAGACGTTTGATTGGAGAATTGCTTTTAAAGTTCGTGTCATCATTCTTTCCAATGAGGAATATATTCTTCCGTGGATCAGAAGCAGAGTTAGGACTTTCAAACGAAGTTCCATCATCAGTACCGGAATCATAAGGAAGTAAATTTCTGCTCAGGCTTTCTCTCCATTGTCCTGTCTTACGGTCACACATATCTACATTTGATATGCCAAGGAACCAATCAGGAGATGGGAAAATCATTGTCATTACAGTAACCAAAGAGCGATAACTATCCACATGAACAATACTGCTCAAAGTTCTGTTTCCTGGCGTCATAGTTGGACCGTTGGATCTGATCAGCGAGTAGGCGTTACCATAACGTTTCTGATCATAAAATTTCATAAGCAAGAACACTATCGTTACCTAAGAAAGTTGGAGAAAAAAGCGGACAATCAGTATTACTCATTACTATATTATTTATTGATTATACATAAAAAGAAATATGAAATTTTCTATAAAATGTACAATAAATATCAAAGCCACGTTTACCTGTTTCAGCTACAAGTTGTACCCCACGTGATGCCATCTTCCCTCTTCGCCAAATCTGATAGTATATATTATGAGACGCTCCAATCAGTGGTGAAAACTTAGCATTTTCTGGGAACACTGGTGATGGATGGGTCTCGTTGCTCCATTCGGCATCAAACGTTAAGCTGTAATAAGCTTTTCCTTTGCATGGTTTACTTGGTATCTTGGAGAACTTAAACGTGCCTAGACGTTTGATTGGAGAATTGCTTTTAAAGTTCGTGTCATCATTCTTTCCAATGAGGAATATATTCTTCCGTGGATCAGAAGCAGAGTTAGGACTTTCAAACGAAGTTCCATCATCAGTACCGGAATCATAAGGAAGTAAATTTCTGCTCAGGCTTTCTCTCCATTGTCCTGTCTTACGGTCACACATATCTACATTTGATATGCCAAGGAACCAATCAGGAGATGGGAAAATCATTGTCATTACAGTAACCAAAGAGCGATAACTATCCACATGAACAATACTGCTCAAAGTTCTGTTTCCTGGCGTCATAGTTGGACCGTTGGATCTGATCAGCGAGTAGGCGTTACCATAACGTTTCTGATCATAAATTTCATAAGCAAGAACACTATCGTTACCTAAGAAAGTTGGAGAAAAAAGCGGACAATCAGTATTACTCATTACTATATTATTTATTGATTATACATAAAAAGAAATACGAAATTTCTATAAAATGTACAATAAATATAAAAGCCATGTTTACCTGTTTCAGCTACAAGTTGTACCCCATGTGATGCCATCTTCCCTCTTCGCCAAATCTGATAGTACATATTATGAGACGCTCCAATCAGTGGTGAAAACTTAGCATTTTCTGGGAACACTGGTGATGGATGGGTCTCGTTGCTCCATTCGGCATCAAACGTTAAGCTGTAATAAGCTTTTCCTTTGCATGGTTTACTTGGTATCTTGGAGAACTTAAACGTGCCTAGACGTCTGATTGGAGAATTGCTTTTAAAGTTCGTGTCATCATTCTTTCCAATGAGGAATATATTCTTCCGTGGATCAGAAGCAGAGTTAGGACTTTCAAACGAAGTTCCATCATCAGTACCGGAATCATAAGGAAGTAAATCTCTGCTCAGGCTTTCTCTCCATTGCCCTGTCTTACGGTCACACATATCTACATTTGATATGCCAAGGAACCAATCAGGAGATGGGAAAATCATTGTCATTACAGTAACCAAAGAGCGATAACTATCCACATGAACAATACTGCTCAAAGTTCTGTTTCCTGGCGTCATAGTTGGACCGTTGGATCTGATCAGCGAGTAGGCGTTACCATAACGTTTCTGATCATAAATTTCATAAGCAAGAACACTATCGTTACCTAAGAAAGTTGGAGAAAAAAGCGGACAATCAGTATTACTCATTACTATATTATTTATTGATTATACATAAAAAGAAATATGAAATTTCTATAAAATGTACAATAAATATCAAAGCCATGTTTACCTGTTTCAGCTACAAGTTGTACCCCACGTGATGCCATCTTCCCTCTTCGCCAAATCTGATAGTACATATTATGAGACGCTCCAATCAGTGGTGAAAACTTAGCATTTTCTGGGAACACTGGTGATGGATGGGTCTCGTTGCTCCATTCGGCATCAAACGTTAAGCTGTAATAAGCTTTTCCTTTGCATGGTTTACTTGGTATCTTGGAGAACTTAAACGTGCCTAGACGTCTGATTGGAGAATTGCTTTTAAAGTTCGTGTCATCATTCTTTCCAATGAGGAATATATTCTTCCGTGGATCAGAAGCAGAGTTAGGACTTTCAAACGAAGTTCCATCATCAGTACCGGAATCATAAGGAAGTAAATCTCTGCTCAGGCTTTCTCTCCATTTTCCTGTCTTACGGTCACACATATCTACATTTGATATGCCAAGGAACCAATCAGGAGATGGGAAAATCATTGTCATTACAGTAACCAAAGAGCGATAACTATCCACATGAACAATACTGCTCAAAGTTCTGTTTCCTGGCGTCATAGTTGGACCGTTGGATCTGATCAGCGAGTAGGCGTTACCATAACGTTTCTGATCATAAATTTCATAAGCAAGAACACTATCGTTACCTAAGAAAGTTGGAGAAAAAAGCGGACAATCAGTATTACTCATTACTATATTATTTATTGATTATACATAAAAAAAAATATGAAATTTCTATAAAATGTACAATAAATATCAAAGCCATGTTTACCTGTTTCAGCTACAAGTTGTACCCCACGTGATGCCATCTTCCCTCTTCGCCAAATCTGATAGTACATATTATGAGACGCTCCAATCAGTGGTGAAAACTTAGCATTTTCTGGGAACACTGGTGATGGATGTGTCTCGTTGCTCCATTCAGCATCAAACGTTAAGCTGTAATAAGCTTTTCCTTTGCATGGTTTACTTGGTATCTTGGAGAACTTAAACGTGCCTAGAATTCTGATTGGAGAATTGCTTTTAAAGTTCGTGTCATCATTCTTTCCAATAAGGAATATGTTCTTTCGTGGTTTAGTGGGAGAATCAGGACTTTTAAACGAAGTTCCATCATCAGTACCGGAATCATAAGGAAGTAAATCTCTGCTCAGGCTTTCTCTCCATTGTCCTGTCTTTCGATCACACATATCTACATTTGCTATGCCAAGGAACCAATCAGGAGATGGGAAAATCATTGTCATTACAGTAATCAAAGAGCGATAATCATCCACATGAACAATACTGCTCAAAGTTGTTCTTCCTGGTGTCATAGTTGGACCTTTGGCTCTGATCAGCGAGTAGACGTTACCATAACGTTGTTGCTTTTCGATTTCAGATGCCAGCACACATTCACTTCCTATGGGATAATGATAAGATAAAATGAATTGAATACTTGACAAAATACGAATGGTGGTGTTAAATAATGGCTTCGTCAGCAGGATTGTTTGAATATAGAAGTGAATAAATAAGCTATTGGTTATTTAAGTGGTACGTATACATGTAGAGCTGCATGTGGTACGTTTGTGACCTTGGTGTAATGTAACAGACGTTTAGTAGTCGTTCGTCAAGCTCAAATGCTTCGGAAATATTTTTGCGCCACAGGCAGGAATGGAATCCTTTAACTACATTGCATATACAAACGCTACGGCTTAGGAGACACAGCACTATAAATTGGTAACGTTAGTTCTGTATCTGAGCATCAGTAGTTCAATAGTTAGTGCATTTAACAGGTGATTAAAAATTTGCAGGTTCGAGCTCCGTTTAGGGTTAGAAATCTAACACTTCACTACATTACACTCCACTCCACTTCATTACACTTCACTTCACTTCACTTCACTACATTACACTGCACTGCACTTCACTACACTTCGCTACATTACATTACACACTTCAATACATTACATTACACTACACTACACAACACGACACGGCACGGCACTGCACGGCACGGCACGGCACGGCACGGCACGGCACGGCACGGCACGGCACGGCACGGCACGGCACTGCACTGCACTGCACTTCACTTCACTTCACTTCACTTCAATAATAATTCTCACTATACCAATAGTTATTTAATCAAAAATATACTGTACAAATATAACCCAATATAAAAAAGACAACAGTAAAACGTATCTGTATATAATAGAGAAATACTATTTCTTTACCTATTTCGGCAACATTCCGTACCGCAGGTGATGCCATCTTTCCTCTACGCCACATCTGGTAGTACATATTATGAGACGCTCCAATCAGTGGTGAAAACTTAGCATTTTCTGGGAACACTGGTGATGGATGTGTCTCGTTGCTCCATTCGGCATCAAACGTTAAGCTGTAATAAGCTTTTCCTTTGCATGGTTTACTTGGTATCTTGGAGAATTTAAACGTGCCTAGACGTCTGATTGTAGAATTGCTTTTAAAGTTCGTGTCATCATTCTTTCCAATGAGGAATATATTCTTCCGTGGATCAGAAGCAGAGTTAGGACTTTCAAACGAAGTTCCATCATCAGTACCGGAATCATAAGGAAGTAAATCTCTGCTCAGGCTTTCTCTCCATTGTCCTGTCTTACGGTCACACATATCTACATTTGATATGCCAAGGAACCAATCAGGAGATGGGAAAATCATTGTCATTACAGTAACCAAAGAGCGATAACTATCCACATGAACAATATTGCTCAAAGTTCTGTTTCCTGGCGTCATAGTTGGACCGTTGGATCTGATCAGCGAGTAGGCGTTACCATAACGTTTCTGATCATAAATTTCATAAGCAAGAACACTATCGTTACCTAAGAAAGTTGGAGAAAAAAGCGGACAATCAGTATTACTCATTACTATATTATTTATTGATTATACATAAAAAGAAATATGAAATTTCTATAAAATGTACAATAAATATCAAAGCCATGTTTACCTGTTTCAGCTACAAGTTGTACCCCACGTGATGCCATCTTCCCTCTTCGCCAAATCTGATAGTACATATTATGAGACGCTCCAATCAGTGGTGAAAACTTAGCATTTTCTGGGAACACTGGTGATGGATGGGTCTCGTTGCTCCATTCGGCATCAAACGTTAAGCTGTAATAAGCTTTTCCTTTGCATGGTTTACTTGGTATCTTGGAGAACTTAAACGTGCCTAGATGTCTGATTGGAGAATTGCTTTTAAAGTTCGTGTCATCATTCTTTCCAATGAGGAATATATTCTTCCGTGAATCAGAAGCAGAGTTAGGACTTTCAAACGAAGTTCCATCATCAGTACCGGAATCATAAGGAAGTAAATCTCTGCTCAGGCTTTCTCTCCATTGTCCTGTCTTACGGTCACACATATCTACATTTGATATGCCAAGGAACCAATCAGGAGATGGGAAAATCATTGTCATTACAGTAACCAAAGAGCGATAACTATCCACATGAACAATACTGCTCAAAGTTCTGTTTCCTGGCGTCATAGTTGGACCGTTCGATCTGATCAGCGAGTAGGCGTTACCATAACGTTTCTGATCATAAATTTCATAAGCAAGAACACTATCGTTACCTAAGAAAGTTGGAGAAAAAAGCGGACAATCAGTATTACTCATTACTATATTATTTATTGATTATACATAAAAAGAAATATGAAATTTCTATAAAATGTACAATAAATATCAAAGCCATGTTTACCTGTTTCAGCTACAAGTTGTACCCCACGTGATGCCATCTTCCCTCTTCGCCAAATCTGATAGTACATATTATGAGACGCTCCAATCAGTGGTGAAAACTTAGCATTTTCTGGGAACACTGGTGATGGATGGGTCTCGTTGCTCCATTCGGCATCAAACGTTAAGCTGTAATAAGCTTTTCCTTTGCATGGTTTACTTGGTATCTTGGAGAACTTAAACGTGCCTAGATGTCTGATTGGAGAATTGCTTTTAAAGTTCGTGTCATCATTCTTTCCAATGAGGAATATATTCTTCCGTGGATCAGAAGCAGAGTTAGGACTTTCAAACGAAGTTCCATCATCAGTACCGGAATCATAAGGAAGTAAATCTCTGCTCAGGCTTTCTCTCCATTTTCCTGTCTTACGGTCACACATATCTACATTTGATATGCCAAGGAACCAATCAGGAGATGGGAAAATCATTGTCATTACAGTAACCAAAGAGCGATAACTATCCACATGAACAATACTGCTCAAAGTTCTGTTTCCTGGCGTCATAGTTGGACCGTTGGATCTGATCAGCGAGTAGGCGTTACCATAACGTTTCTGATCATAAATTTCATAAGCAAGAACACTATCGTTACCTAAGAAAGTTGGAGAAAAAAGCGGACAATCAGTATTACTCATTACTATATTATTTATTGATTATACATAAAAAAAAATATGAAATTTCTATAAAATGTACAATAAATATCAAAGCCATGTTTACCTGTTTCAGCTACAAGTTGTACCCCACGTGATGCCATCTTCCCTCTCCGCCAAATCTGATAGTACATATTATGAGACGCTCCAATCAGTGGTGAAAACTTAGCATTTTCTGGGAACACTGGTGATGGATGTGTCTCGTTGCTCCATTCCGCATCAAACGTTAAGCTGTAATAAGCTTTTCCTTTGCATGGTTTACTTGGTATCTTGGAGAACTTAAACGTGCCTAGACGCCTGATGGAAGAATTACTTCTGAAGTCCGTGTCATCGCCTTTGCTGATAAGAGTAATGTTCTGCCTAGGATCAGAAGCAGAGTTAAGACTAAAAAACGAAGTTCCATTGTCAGTACCGGAATCATAAGGAAACAAATCCCTGCTAAGGCTTTCTCTCCATTGTCCTGTCTTACGGTCACACATATCTACATTTGATATGCCCAAGAACCAATCAGGAGATGGGAAAATCATTGTAATAACAGAAACCAAAGAACGGTAACTGTCAACGTGAATATTAGTCAAGGTTGTGTTTCCTGGCGTCATTGTTGCATCGTTGGCTCTGATCAGCGAGTAGACGTTACCATAACGTTTCTGATCATAAATTTCGTAAGCAAGGAGACTGTTGTTACCTAGGTAAATAGATAGATGTTTCTTGATTAGAATATTAAAAAATGTTGGTAGTTGTTGCAGTGCAGACTTCCAATACTATAGATGATAGATTTAGAAACCTCTCTGTGAACAAGATTCAAAGTCGTAACTTTCCAAATGTTAACCGAACCCTAACCCTAACCCTAACCAAACGCTCTGAGCCGCTAGATCTCGGGTAACAAACCGAGTTTGTTTAATTAAGATATTTGTACTTGGCAACAAGTTGAACGTCTGTTTGCCATTTCAGTTCTGGTTAGAGCGTCTGGCTAGCATTCGGAAGGTTGCGAGTTCGAGTCCCGTCTCGGTGTACCAACTCCAAACTAAAAATACTATACCAACACAACACAACACAACACAACACAACACAACACAACACAACACAACACAACACAACACAACACAACACAACACAACACAACACGACCCGACCCGACCCGACCCGACCCGACCCGACACGACACGACACGACACGACACGACACAACACAACACAGCCATCGATAATCGTTTGAAAAAATTCTTTATTTATTTTGCAGAGTCCAGATTTTGTGTCGCGCCCCTAAAATTTCGCTCGCGTCCTTTCCTCCCAAGTTTTGAGACCCATCGCTATATATAACTGGATTGGGTGTTCCATATACCTTTGTACTACACAAGATGTCCCATTTAAAGACCGCCATGTTGTTATTCGAAGGTTTAGAGAAGATCGAAGTGTTAGCGAGTAAAATGTGAAGGGCTCCGCTCAAAACGTCAGTTTTTCGTTACTACAAATCTCGGCAGTTTACCACACAGTTTCAATTTACTCTGTAGACCGATAACTCTTTTAGAAAAAAATAGTCTTTGGCGAAAACGTTTACAACGAAATCAATGCCCTTCTAAGGTAAAAACGTCACAGACTTTGAAATAGATATCAATTTTGCGACACAAAAAAAAACCCTGTTTACTCACGATCGGAAATGGCGGCTGTCGAGGCTCGCGAAATACGGGCTGACCCGTATTAGCTACGCATGCGTAGAACGAATATCTTGCGTGTAAACGTCATCAATACACGGCCGACAGGCTGCACACTTCAGCGAGGACACCCCGAGCTCAAAGTCAAACATCTCCGCTCAAAATCGTCGCTCGACCATTATTCTTCCACGAGCGCATAGCACGAATGTTGGGCTTGCCATAGAATACGGGTTGTTGACAACTCGTGGAATTTTCGCGATGTACGAAGCCATTACCCTTCTCAAATTCATCAGTTTCAAATGTCCTCAGAACTCACTTGAGCCAGCACGCACGTGGACTGCGAACTGCCCCATGAAAGTGGCCGATTTTCTATGCGATTTCCGATCGTGATCGATTGAAAACAAAGAAATAGAGTGAGAGACCTGGAAACTAATCTGTTACCATGGTGTCATGGTTGATGTCATGGTTGACCGTCCCCCGTTTATGTATACCCAGACTCCCACAGAGCAACAGTTTTTAAGTGTTTTCCAAATTCCACTTTCACTTTTTGGCTAGCCTGCCGTTGGTCAATCACATAAACCCGAAAAAGGAGTTGAAGGGGTTAGGCCTTTGTCACTGTATAACGTAACTATTCTTACACAAAAAAACTCAAAATAACGGTTTTAAAAGATACAAAAAGACAAAAGAAATACTAGAAGCCTGCACAGAAGTACGGATGGTCAGAATTAAAGCGAGATTGAAACGAATTGCAAATGCGATATCTTGATTTCTGTGGGCCCAGCAAAAATCAAGTTTAGGTTAATTCGGGTAAAAACTTGGTCTTGGTATATGTTCAGAAAAGTTCCGTATAGTTGTTGGGCGACTTGTATTTCATTTTTCATATACTTGAACCACTGTACAGCTTTAAATTTCAAAAAAGCAGTTTTGGCTAAAATAATGTGAAACAACCCCTTTAAGGTGACATTACTTTCATAATCATTCACAAAGATATGATTTACAAAAAAGAAACAAATGACAAGCTACTAGTCTAGTAAAATTTTAAAAAAGCAATTGAAAAAGAAAATTACGTTACTAAAATAGCAGGAAACAGCCCTTTTAAGTTGACATTACTTTCAGAATTATTCACAAATTGAGAAGGAAACAAATGAGAAGCTATTCGTTCAAAAGTTTGAAAATGCACAAATTAAGAAAAAAATTAAAAAATCAGAAGCTACTCGTTTAAAAGTTTAAAAAAGTAAAGTAAAAAAACATAGATTTCGTTACCGGTTTCTGCGACCAGTTGTACTCCCGTTGAGGCCATCTTGCCTCGGCGCCACATTTCGTAGGCAGAACTGTGAGTTGCTCCAATAAGCGGAGAGAATATGGTGTCGTTTGGAAACATTGCTGAAGGATGCGTTTCGTTGGTCCATTCTGCGTTGAAGGTCAACGTATAGTACGCTTTGCCCTTACAGTCTTCCGCGCCAGCCGAACTAGTGAGAAAAAATATTTTTGTAGCCAAGTGACAGAATACAAGACAAAGTCCATATTTCATTATGACACAAGTCACAACGATCGTCTATAGGAGATCGAAAATCCAAAACAACAAAAAATAATAAAGATTATAGTTTTGCCTAATAATTGTTGTGCGACCCCAGCGAACTCAAGATTAAAATGATGGGTTGTCCTAGTCTTGTGTAGTTTATATCGCGGAGCTATAAATGAGTATTTATTTCCGTTGTCCAAGTAACAAAGTGGCCTTGAATGATCTCTGCTGTTGGTCAATCGGGGAGGAAGTGCTAGAGGATGCGACGTAATTGCCGAATGAATTTCACACCTTGGTAACTTATTTGTTTATCACAAATTGTACACACGAACATTTGTATAGAACTCCAAAAATAGCTAGAAATTGTAGGACAGGAATTCCATAAATACAGCAACACTTTTGAAATATAGCTATTGTTTCTTGATGTTGTGATACTCTTCTCCAAGTCTCTTCTGTATATATTCTTAGATTTCTTACATCTGGACAATTTCGTGATGATAGATACTTAAGTGTTAAGTGTTGTGTATATATCCAGAACAACTATAGAACTTCACAAAACTGAGTGCTTTTTAATTGTTTATGATTAAGTTTCCAAATAACAAAAAAGATAATAAGATGCATGTAAAAGAACGTAAATTCGTGACAAAAAAACCTACCGAAGGATTCAAGTTTTTGATACACGCAACAAACGTTCCTCTCAGACTATAGCACGAGAACGCAATTCAAGGTGCATCGCAAGACTTGAAGGATAAGTGAGCAAAGTGAAAAAGTGGTAAACTGCATCGAGATTAGTTTTCATAACGAAATACCGAGTCCTTAATTCAACATTTTACTCTGATGAAGGGCTCCGCTCGAAACGTCAGTATTTCGTTATCAAGACTAATCTCAACAGTTGACCACCTTTTCACTTTGATCTATCGAAAACGAAGGCCTATGGCTATACGTAGCTATACGCAGCACTCTACTTTTTTACACACTTGAAGGACGATTGCTTTATATCACACACACACACACACTATATATATATATATAATTGAGTTTAATGCTCAGTCGCTACTCTGAGTTTTTTTCTCAGAGTAGCGACTCAGCATTAAACTCAATTATATTTCGCTCTGCCTATAATGGTATTGAGCGCTCTTGAACCTTACGCCAACAGTGACTTTTATGTTACATACTGTTCTTGGTATGTATATATATATATATATATATATATATAAATATATATAAAGACGACAAGATATCGATATACATGCTTTAATTTAAATAAGAGTTATCAATGCTATAGATCACACAAGCGATGAATGTTGACAGAGAGCTATTTTTTCTTTGAACAGGATATACAAGGTATAAATAGCTTTTATTGCAACTATACTCTCGCAAAAAACAATGCAGTCCCCGCAAGTGCTTGCAGCATGAGAGCTGCATGTTTAAAAAACTTAGCATTCAGCTTATTTATGGTTATACAGGTGTATGTATAACACGCAACGCATATACGTCATGCAAAAATGTACGTTCAGTTTCAAAAACTGTATAGCAGAAAGAGAGATTCACGCAGACCAACAAGAAATTATTAACTTTTTTAAGAAAGACCCTCGTTGCCATCAGCATCGGATAGAAATTAAACTACTTTAACCGCAGGAAAGAAATTGTAAAATGTGTCGTAATCGGTCAGTGTATATAGTTAGGTCAATACAGGGCTGTTTAGATGAGCTGCAGGGCTGGCCTTGGGCTAACGTACTCGTGTCACGAAATTTTTTCCTCGACCGTAAAAGAAGATTTAAATCAATGACAATGTCAGGATTCGTTTGCATCTAAACTAAATGAATTCGTTTTAAATTCTGTTTATGCGAGTTTTCATACCACAGTACGATCCTAACTAAACGAGTCAGGGATTAAAAGTAGTGTGCTGCGTACGCATGAGTGTTGAAATACAAATCGAAATATAGTAAGGTTCGAGTACTGCCGAAATTGTTGAACGTAGATTTCTAACGTTTCGGGAGAAGGACCAAGGCATTGCCCGGCCTACGACTATATACGTATTAATCAGCCATGGTTGAAGATGTTGGGACAGGCGCCAAGCGGCAAAAAAATGTAAAAAAACAAAACACATTCCCAACAGTTGCTAAGTGAAAATGTGAAACAAAAAAGTAAAATTTCTATCATCCATTCGGCAGATGTTCAAAGTACAATAATGCCCAGGAGCAACTGCTACGATCCCCAAAGCCATTATGATATGATGAATATTTAATGATAACAAACGAGAATCACACGTAAGTAAAGAGTTTTCTATACAAGCTGTAAGTAGTTAAACTCAGATATAACAACCTCCGGTCTGCCATCTGAGTTCCAGTGCATGTCTGAAGGGTTACTTAGGGGCTGTTTACATGAGCCGGGCTATAGCCCAGTTAACTATGGGCTCACGCGATTGATTAGGATCTCACTGTGGATCTGAAACTCGCATAAACTAAATGTACAAAGAAGAATTGGTTTAGTTTAGATGTAAACGAATCCTAACGTTGATTAAAATCTCTTTTTGTGGCCGAGGAAAGAATTTTGTGACACGAGTCAGCCCGGCTAGCCCGGCTCATGTAAACATCCCCTAAGAAGCAGGTTGTGAGTTCGAGTCCTGTCTGGAGCTCAGCCAGTTTTCTGAATTTAACTATACTTACGACAGTTTGTAAAGCAAAAACTAAAACTTTAAACCAGAATCAATAGTTTTGGCCAATTATACTTTCAGAAAGGAACGCGCATTCCAGTTTGGCCTAGATATATATACGCCAAAACCTGACCCGTTAGTATGTTAACTGCCTAGCTTATACGCTATATAACCTGACCAAGTAGCGTGCATGCATGTATTTAGCGCCTAACTTATAAACGCCTTCGTGACTCGCTATAGGTCTGTAGCGTGTTTACCGCCTAGTTTATACGCTAGAAATGCAACTTAAACTTCAACTCAAATCCAAACTCAATGAGTCGCCCTTCCTTTCGTTTACTGGTGACCGACTGTAATTTCCATGCTTAATTGCCGCTACTCAAGGTCATCAGTTAGCGTGGGAACGTGTGTTAATGATGTGGGTCTTTGTTTAAACTTCTGCCAAATAGCCCTCCTTTGAGGCGCATGCATAATGATACACACGCCCAATAAATATATTAGCAAGTATATACTATCTGTGATCTTTTAAGCCATACAAATAGACCCGACAATGGCTTTGTTTGCAATTGTATAGTTCCATGTCGCCTTGACAAAGGTTAATTCCTTGGGAAATTCAACGTACACCTTTTAATTTTTGGCTTTTGTCCTGTTAAGGGGTTGGGTTGATTACATATAAGGCAAGTTGGCCTGGTCAACCACGCTGACTCGTTAAAATCTGACTATCACGACTGCAAGGTGTATACAGCACTGTCGCATGGCAACGAAGTCACAACGTACAGTGGCACTGCATCTCACAGCACAGCACAGCACAGCACAGCACAGCACAGCTCTGTCCACCACCGCACACTACAGTACAGCACAGCACCCCGTCCCACAGCACAGCACAGCACAGCACAGCACAGCACTGTCCACCACCGCACACTACAGTACAGCACAGCACCCCGTCCCACAGCACAGCACAGCAGTACAGCACAGCACAGCACAGCACAGCACAGCACAGCACAGCACAGCACAGCACAGCACAGCACAGCACAGCACAGCACAGCACAGCACAGCACAGCACCCCACAGCACAGCACAGCACAGCACAGCACAGCACAGCACAGCACCCCACAGCACAGCACAGCACAGCACAGCACAGTATATATACCTTGTGTCAAATGACTCAAATCCTCCTTCTTGTATGTATCCTGATTGTATGTGGCGGTCCAAGAATCGTGATGTTTACTCCTCCGCATGGCAGCCAGCAACAATGGCTTTATTTCGCCTTGGGGAGAAAAATAGGAATAGATGGTTTATATAATATATAAATACAATAATAATTTATAATTAAATTTAACAATATACCAAGCCGCGCCCACAGTCTGATTAATTTTGTTATAAGTTAATTTATAAAGACATCAGCGGTTGTTACTACGAGACTATGAGAGAAAGGACCCATAATCAGCCATCTTGGATTTGTCAGTCTGTCAGTCATTGATATAGAATCGCAAGCCTTGGGTTCGAAATTGATACACATAAATATACATTAAGCCCAGTATACACATGCAGAGCGTTCTCTTTTCCTCAATAGAGAGCTTAAGCAACAGACGTTTTACTGCCACGGACGGCGTTGTAATTCAATAGCATTTTTCATTCAAATCAATGATAATGAGCAATTTAAAATTCCAAGAGCAAAGTGAACGCCGTCGTCGTTCTACACAAGACGTCATTGAAAGCATTTTCGCGTTCTTGAGACGACGGGAACTTCTAGAACGTTGAGGCCTGTCATCGTTGTTTTACTACAATGAGACATACTTTTAAAGTAGACTGAAACTTGTATTTTAAGGGGGATAATTTCATTACATTACAATATAAAATAAAGGAATAAAGATGAAATTTAAGCTTATAAGCTAACAGTTTAGATATGTGATTATTTATAGCCTTTGTTTTGGGTAAAAAAAGTCTTTTCAAAGAATACGCGGTTCAGTAGTTCTGTATTGTATTCCTGTTCTTCCGGTCACCGTCCGTGTCTCAAAAACGCCTAATATGCTTAAGCTCTCTATTATTGCCATCTTGCCACGTGTTTGTTTGTTTTCCCGGAAGTCAGCTGAAACGCCAACGTTAGATGATAATCGCACTTCTGCCGACATCGTCCGCCGCTAAAACATCATGTAAAATTCACTTAATTCACTGTTTCTAAGGATATCATAAACAGAATATTTTCAATCTATTAATAATAGTCCTTTGTGCTGAAACGACTCACAAGTTGCTAAGATATCGCTGTTAATTACCGTTAAACAATTGTCACTCAACCGATTTAACCTTCTTTACACACATATATACATGTATGTCTGGACGTGTTGGTTTTTTGGGGTTGTTTTTTTTTGCATTATATGTTAATTTCTGCAGCTATATGCAAACACTCGACAACACACGAAAGGGCCATTCATACTAGTAGTGAGCGAGTGCGATTAAGATTTTCAAAGTTGAAGCAATTATATGAATGTTAACCACCAATCTGTCATTCCATCCATCCATCCATCCATCAACCATCCACCCATCTATCCCGCTCTCCCTCCCTCCATTCACCCCTTCATTCCTCCACCCCTCGACCCATCCATAACTCCATAGCTCCATCCATCCAATCCATCCACCCTTCCATTGTAAATATAGATATTTATTAGGTAATACACGGCTTTTAGGAAGAACAAATTCGAATATTTTAATTCAATTTGATAAAACTACCGTGTTTAAATAAATATTTCAATCAATCAATCAATCAATCAATCAATCAATCAATCAATCAATCAATCAATCAATCCCATCCACCCACCCTTCCATAGCTCCATCCCTCCCTCCATCCACCCTTCCATAGCTCCATTATATAAATATTCCAACGTCGTATCCAAGGCCTTTTGCCTCCACGTTGGGAGCCGGCGAAAATGGCCCTGGCATCGGCTGGTCGGTTCTACATTCTAATTGACCAGCTGAAAAACTCGATTAATTCAGATAGAGTATAATTTATTCATCAAAATCTGAATTGCAATATAGAATTTACCCAAAAAATGGAAGAAATGACAGCTTTGGTTAAAGCCAAGAACATTAGATACATGCTTGTTCATGACATTTACATGTATGCTGGATAATCGAGGGTATCATGATGAATAATGCTAGCCAGTTGCTTTTATGATAAAGGATTCACATGAAAGAGTCGGCAGAGCGTTAAATATTTCTCATTTATTATTTATGTATACGTATTACAGCTAAATCAATTAAGGTTGTCCTGGCCAAAGCCAAAAGGCTAAAGCCTGGTTTCCATATAGCCGTAAGAGTCGGCGGCATGTCTGCGGCAAGGGGTAATGATCCAATCGCATACAGCTTTTTATTGCTGGCTAATTCAGCACGGTCTATGATTGGACCATCGCCCCTTGCCGCAGCCATGCCGCCGGCTCTTACGGCTATATGATATGGAACCAGGCTAAAAGCCAAAAGGTCAAAGCCAAGCACGAAAATGCTCGTTAATAATCCCCAGAGAGGCAAGTTTGGTTTATTTGTATGATTTTGGCCTATAAATATAGTAAATATGTGTGCTGTGTACTTCGCTATTTAAATAGTAATTTACATCGTACTTTTCGCGTTTGGCTTTGACCTATTGGCTTTAGCCTTTTGGCTTTGGCCAGGACAACCTTAATTGATTTAGCTGTATACAAAAACAAAACACAAAGACCGTATAAATGTTCTTGCCAAGACACCTCAAAATACTGCATGGGTGTCACGTGACAAGCCGATGCCACGTGGAGGCAAAATGGCCTGGGTACGAGGTTGATAAGTACTCGTCAGACCATATTCTTATTTTTAAAAGCTCTTTAAGTTGTACTTAAAGTAAATACGGAGGAATAATCCGAGAAAAGTGTCTATTTTAATACCAAATAATAAACGACTATATAAATAAAAGAATATGGGTCTGATTTTTTATGCTAAAGTTAATAACACCCAGGGTTTGGGATCACGAAGTGCTTCAAAGTAAAATGTGTTAGCTCGGAAGCTATAATACATTGGTATACACTCTAAATTTAAAAGTTGCAAAGAAATAACCGGTAACTTGAAAGCGGTTTTCCAACTATAGTAACTTCCTTTATCTCTTTGGGAGTAATTCTGGAGAGCCGAAGAGTCACTTGAAAAAGCTTCCTGCACAGAAGTGTCTCCTAAAAGAACTCTTTGTTTACCTACTTGGGGGCAGTTTACTGTAGTTATTTTTGCCTTTTGGAACCAAATAGCTTTTCAAACAGAGACAACATCAGACAGTGTAATAGTCCAGTCAATCAACTTAAAGGACAATAGCACTAAAATTAAGTTTGTCTAATTTGAAAGAACTCATAAAATTGTAATAGAACATCCTTTACAACTTTTTCGTATCTCTCTTCGTTTTCAAGATATTTCAATTTGTTTGATATGTAAATGAGATGGTCTCTGACGTCAGGTGTGGGGTAAAATATTTTCACATGTAGCAAAAC